>JASAND010008774.1:0-27779 GCA_030248195.1 Trissonchulus latispiculum
TTTGCCCGTTTTTAGACTATTTTCAAATTTTCGGACTTAGAAATTTTTCAGCTTGAAGGTGTCCAAAAACGCTATTTTTTCCATTTTTGACCATCTATAAGAATCGAACCAGATCGAAATTCGGGAAAAAAACATAAACTTGCTAAATGCCATTGCCTAGATAATCAAAAAATAGTATAGAAGAATTTTTCCTATGGGCCGTTTGAAAAATCGAGTTAACAGAAAAATGGTAAAAATCATGCTGAATACAGAGAAAAAAAAAACCCCACTTTCAAACCCGTAAGAGAAAGTCGATTTTTTCAAAGTTCATTTTTTCCGGGCAAGTTTGGTATCATTCGAAAGCTCTTGGCCTGGAGATTTCAAAAATGTAAATATTAGCTCTTAATTCCTTCCCGTTAATTAGTTATGCCTAATTAGCACTTTTCCAAATCCGCAAAGTGCCTTTATAGCTCATATTATGGGGGCTCTCCGAGCACCCCCATGATAATCACTTTTCTGCTCTACCTACGGCACTGTTCAAGCTCCTTGTATCCATTGCCGCATTGCTGGAAAGGGATCCTTTAAAATGACAGCAGGACAAGTAATAAAATGCTCCTCCGGAGCATGAAAAAGTAATATGGGTGGTGGTGAGGTTGTAAAATCAACAGAGGACTAGTATAAAAAATGCTTAATATGGGGGCTAGGTTCAAAAAAAGAAGAGGACTAGGTTGTGGGCGAATTAATATGGGCACAGCTTCGCCGAGCAACCCATATTCGCGGGCTTTCACGCTTCGCCATGGCGATTGTCATATACAAAGCCATTATTGTCAGTCAATAATAACAATTCCAGCAGTTAAACAATCGCTGCAAGTTGCTTGCTTATTATGTAAAATATATAGTAATTTGGTTCTGCTGGACTACGGCAAGCAACTAGAAAGAACCAAGGCTATGATTGTAACGCTAACGGTTCAATAGAAATAGAAGATCGTCGTAGAGAGTCCTGAAATTATGGCTTGAAATATAGACTTTTCTTATAAATGGTTAAAATGCACAGTAAATATTAAGAGTTTATCGAAAGAAATGTATGCTTCCACTAAAACTCGTTTATCATAGTTGTATATTATTTACGCACCGTAACTAAAACTGAACACTGATATACATATGTAATACGTATGTATATAACTTTTTCAGTCCGCGAATATGGGTTGCTCGGCGAAGCTGTGCCCATATTAATTCGCCCACAACCTAGTCCTCTTCTTTTTTTGAACCTAGCCCCCATATTAAGCATTTTCTATACTAGTCCTCTGTTGATTTTACAACCTCACCACCACCCATATTACTTTTTCATGCTCCGGAGAAGCATTTTTATTACTTGTTGTATATACATGTAGTAAGCAAAAAGCGAGTAAATTAAGAAATTTTAGATAGTTACACACTTTTTTCTGAAAAATAGCAAAAATTTTTGGAGAGGTGTGTAACCAAGAGTATAATTGCACTATTATTAAGAAGAAGAAGAGTAAGCCACTAGAGGGCTTCTCTTCTTGGCATTGCGTAACGGTGCTCCGACCACAATACGCGATTGTTCCCCCGTTTGGGGGGGGGGGGGGGTCGACCAATCCGACATCGCATACCCTCCCTCCGTTTGGTGGGGGGGGGTATCCAAAAAGAGGTCCCCGTTTGGTGGGGGGGTAGTCAACAGCCAATCAGATTGCAGAAACCCCCCCTCCGTTTGGTGGGGGGGTAGAGCAGAGGATTACGGTAGTTTTTGTTCTATTTGAAAAAGGGTCCCCGTTTGGGGGTGGGTCGCTCAAGCAGGCTAAGTGTCGCTCATTCTGATTGGCTGTTGGCGACCCCCCCCAAACGGGGACCACTTTTTGTGCCCCCCCCCCAAACGGGGACCCCGTGGGCATACCCCCCCCCCCCCACGGGGACCTCCTGTGTCGACCCCCCAACCAAACGGGGACCCTTATTCAAAAGCCAGAATCAGCCTGCCTACCCCCCCCCCACCAACCGGGGAGGGGGTTTCTGCAATCTGATTGGCTGTTGCCTACCCCCCCACAAAACGGGGAGGGGGTATGATTTGGCGACCCCCCCCAAACGGGGGAACATTCGGGTATTGTGGTCGGAGCACCGTTACGCAATGCCAAGAAGAGGAGCCCTCTAGTGGCTTACTCTTCTTCTAATATATAGAAGAAAATCATGGACTCTTGCTGTAACGTTACACATAAGCCGTCGGCGAAAAAACACTGCCCTGGATACCGTCTCTGGGTTTGTTACTGGGGGGGGGGGTAGGGGGGATTTGAGGACTCCCCCACTTTTTTGTGCTTCCTCCCTCCCACTCACATTGAGGTATATACTCGAAGTTGACAAACTTTACTTGATTAATTTTTGGTAAAAATTTCAAGATTTTTCTCAAATAGCAGGATTTGCCGGAATTTTTCAGTCTAGAATCGTTTGTTTTGGTGATAAAACGTAATTTTTGAGCACTTTTAGCTTCGTTATTGCACACAGGCTACTTTTGCTGTATTTTAAACATTTTAGCCCGTTTTTGTCCCCTCCCCCCGCCCGCCCCTTTATTGGTCACCCCCAAACCACCCCTCATGTAGTTCTGCCTTGAAAAACTCCAGTTTCTGGTTCTGATTCTGATTTGAAATGTTCACTCAATGCAAGTAGTTTTTCTTCAGGAGGGGAAAATTCCTATTTTTAGTAATTTTTTCATATTTAGAATATTCCCTGTTTCATTAAAGTTTTGAGCGTAGGGCCTATTTCTCCGTCGTCTACCATAACCCTCAGCCAATCAGAAGCGTGGATTATGTAAACAACAGAATGCTGAATTTCCGTTTCTTTGTTTCCCCATTGCTCTGCCGGAGCATGAATCGGCCTTTATATACTCGCTCTAGTCCCCGTTTTTTAGGCAAATTTCGTGTGCTGAACATTGTGCCCAATGCAGAGGGCGAAAGCCAGCGGGTAAAGGTGAAGATTCGCCTGAATCCGAACGGGATCTTTCTGGTCAGCTCTGCCTCCATGTATGAGAAGTTGGCGGGCGGCAGCGGGAGCGGCGGCCCAGAAGAGGAACAGATGGAAAATGATGCACTGGCTGATGATCAGGATCAGGTTTCTATTTTTTGCTCTTTTTTCTGTTTTTATTCTGTTTATTTTTTATTTTGTTTTTGTTTTGTCTTCTCAAAGGCTGAGCATTGTTTTGTTTTAGATGGAACATTTTCCTTTCCTCAATGCTGCAGGCTTTTGGATATGCTTTAGCTCCTAAAGTCTGACCAAAAAATGTAGAAAGCGAAATTGTTTGCTTTATATCTCGTAAACGCTTCAAGATAACTGCCATAAATTATATATTTTCTGAACCGGAATGATGAGATCTTTCTTTTCGTGAAAAAAGTTTTTTGAAATTTCCCGTGCGATTTCAAGGGTGCCGCTTTATATGTCCAGAGAGGGATTGCGTAAAAGCTACAACCACGATTTTTCAGGAAAAATTTTCCCCTGTCCGAATGTCCTACACACCAAATTTCAGCTTTTTTGGTTGAAAATTGCGTGAGTTATTCCATTTTTAGATTTTCAAAATCCTTTGATCTTTGCCGCTTTTTCGACTTTGACTGGTTGTTACTCGCCACTCGCTCAACGAAAAAAATTTTTGATTGGATTTTCAGGACCGCCTGGGTGTCCGCTTTCATCTGATATACGTGGTATTTCAAAATTTGAAAGTCGATTTTTTCGAAAAATACCACTTTTTGACCCAAAATTTCAGCAAAGCGAATCCACCAAAAGTGAATAAAAATAACATAATCATAAAGTTCATTATGAGCTGAATCCAGCGATATAAAGTTTTCGTGGCTACGACTTATATTGCGCCAGCAATGAATTTTTAAATATTTCCCTTATTTCAAGCTGGTTTTTGGCTTCCTTTGATGTTGCCGCCTAGATTTACCTGAACCAAGAGTACATAATAGATAAGAGTATGACAACAGGCAGGCTCTCTGTTATCAGAGCAAAAACTATGCTATGCGCGCTATCGGCTAACCCCCCCCACAAATTGACCCCCTCTCACACCGCCCCTATATGGGTACATAGTTCCAAACGGGGGTCGCTTAGTATGTTTTCTACATGCATATGTTAAACATACACGCTTGCACCCTGTTCCCAAATTAGGCCTCGGTTAATTATAACGTGTAATTATGCAAAGCAGTGAGCGACCCCCGTTTGGACCCCGTACCCATATAGGGGCGGTGTGAGAGGGGGTCAATTTGTGGGGGGGGGGTTAGCATAGCATAGTTGGCGCGCATAGCATAGTTTTTGCTCTGATAACAGAGAGCCTGCCTGTTGTCATACTCTTATCTATTATGTACTCTTGCCTGAACCTGCGTAAACTAGCAAAACCAGCTTGAAATAAGGGAAATGTTTAAAAATTCATTGCTGGCGCAATATAAGTCGTAGCCACGAAAACTTTATATCGCTGGATTCAGCTCATAATGAACTTTATGATTATGTTATTTTTATTCACTTTTGGTGGATTCGCTTTGGTTGAACATTTTGGGTCAAAAAGTGGTATTTTTCGAAAAAATCGACTTTCAAATTTTGAAATACCACGTATATCAGATGAAAGCGGACACCCAGGCGGTCCTGAAAAATCCAATCAAAAATTTTTTTTCGTTGAGCAAGTGGCGAGTAACAACCAGTCAAAGTCTAAAAAGCGGCAAAGAGCAAAAAGGATTTTGAAAATCTAAAAATGGAATAACTCACGCAATTTTCAACCAAAAAAAGCTGAAATTTGGTGTGTAGGACTTTCGGACAAGGGGAAAATTTTCCTGAAAAAAATCGTGGTTGTAGCATTTACCAATCCTTCTGACATATAAAAGCGGCACACTTTGAAATCGCACGGGAAATTTAAAAAAACTTTTTTTCACGAAAAGAAAGATCTCATCATTCCGGTTCAGAAAATATATAATTTATGGCAGTTATCTTGTCGCGTTTACGAGATATAAAGAAAACAATTTCGCTTTCTACTTTTTTGGGTCAGACTTTTGTTTTTTCTCCGGCTTTTTCAGGGTATTTTTTACCGGGGGGGGGGGCGGTCAAGGTTGGGTATGGGCGGAGGGGAGGGCGAGGGTGGTTTTGCCTTCTCGTGGGGGTAGTCTCACAGGGGAAAAAGGATAAATGGGACTTCGTAAATTTTGCTTCGTACACTTCGCCGGAGATTTTTTCGTAAAAATGGCTATTTTTAGCTTAAATCCTGGCATATTTGAAAACATTTTGCCTTTCTACTTGTAAAATACGCTAAAAAATACCAATGTTTGGCTCATTTTTGCAAAAAATCTTTCCCCCCCCGGGCCCGGGGGGGCCGGGAAGCCCTCCCCCCGGAAATAATCCCTAAAAACTGCCCTGGGCTTTTTCTAGACCAAATTTGGGGTGTGGGTGGGCGTAGTGAGGACAAAAGTGGATGGGGGAGTGGGAACCCAAAGTGGGCTAAATTCACCTAAAATTACTGTTTACTGTTACTTTACCGCAAAAGGAGTTTGACTTGTGCACTCTCCCCAGTCTAAAACGCCCACTTGTTCGATACTATACCAATATTTTATTAATTATGGCAAGCAGTGGTCCTTGGGCGATGTTTTGGCAACCGCATTACAATTGTTTCGTTGTTTTTGTCAATTTTCGATCAGCTAGCTTAATTTTTGTCCATTCAATGCTAAGTTTCCACTGGTCTGCCCAAAGAAAAAACACAGCACGCATTGTGAAAACACAGCACGCATTGTGATTCCAGAAAATACTACACTTTCTTCACAATTTTATTAACTCTTCACAATAATTTTTCTTCAGAAGAGTCATAGAAAAGGCGACCATTGAATGATCAAAAAACCGCCCCTGTGCGTTTTATTGGACGGGCTACTGTTTGGCATAATACATTTATGCACAATGCGTGTACGGTATTATATTTATGTTGTATTGTATTTTCTAGGCACCCGAGGCTGGCAGTGGCGGCGGTAAAGGTGTGAATGGACCTTCCGGGAGTCCGCCGGATGTCAACGGCATGCCGGAATCCCCGGGCCAGACCGGGGCTGAGCCTTCCGCTGGGCCGGAGCAGCCCGAGAATGCTGCCGGGGCCAAGGAGGGTGGTGCTAAGGCTAGGGCAAAGCCGAAGATCAAGAGCATAGACCTGCCCATTGACGGGGCCACCTATGGACTGGCGTATGTGGAACTGTCTAAACTGATGGAGGCTGAGGTAATGGGATGTGGTCGGTGATTTTTCTGGGGCCGATGTTATCAACTTCTAAACCCGGGTTATGTCGCTAACCCGGGTTCATCTGGCTTTTTCCTACAGGGGGTTTGGCGCCCCCCCCCCCCAGAAATCGGCCCCCCAAACTTGGGTCGCCCCCCCAGAATGGCTCCCCCAGGATTCAATTTGATTGGGACCTCCCCCCCAGAACTCTAAAGTGCCCGGAAAATAGGGTTTTGAGGGTAAATTTTGCAAGATTTTTCCGGGCCGGATTTTTAGGCAGTTTTAAGCATTTTTTTAGCTATTTTAAGCTTAAATTTAGGTTAAAAATAGTTAATTTTTTGCTCAGCAGCAAAAAAATGCTATTTTTAAGCATTTTTGATAAAATCCCCCCCCCAAACTTCCCCCCAGAAGTTTTTGCCTGGGAAAAAGCCAGTTCATTTTGCTACCTTCAACACGTGAAATCATCCCGGGTTGTTGTTGTTGTTGTTGTTGTTGTTGTTGTTGTTGTTTGCTGCATTAGACATCACACTGTGATGATCATCACCCGGAGGTGCAAAGTGTTTAGCCAGGAAACTGGCCCCGTAAGGTTGGTCAAAAACAACTCAACCAAGTTGCCAGAAGGGTTAGCGACTTGACCCTGGTTTCGTCGCTGATAACGCAACGGTCGTCGGTCCCTGGTTACCAAGAGTGCAGAATAGAATAAAGGTGCATTCCCAGACGTAAGCAGACGCGCTTCGACGCGCGCATGTCAGCGCCTGCGTGCGTTCGTGAGCATGAATACTGGCATTTTTTTAGTGGGGGGGGTGTGGGCCCCCCCCTTTTCGAAAGCCCTCCCACTTTTGGCAGGGTTTATGTTAGGTAAAAATAAGTGGGGGGGGAGGGGGGGACGCCCCCCCACCCCACTAGTGGGGGGGGTCGAAAAGTTGTGGGGGGGGATAAAATGGGCCAAAAATGCTAAAAATGCTGTATAAATAGCCTGTTTTGCACATACACTGTTGTAACTATGCTTAAAAGTGCTCAAAAATCAAGTTTTAGCAACAAAAAAGGCGATTTTTGATCAAAAATTTCCGGCGAAGCCGGAAAAATTTTGAAAATTTTGACCAAAAATCCAAAAAATTTGGCAATTTCTGGGCACCTTAGGGTGAGTGGGGGGGAAGCCCAAAAAAGTGGGGGTGGGGCCGAGTGGGTGGGAGGTGCTCGAGTAAGGTATGTGTGCCCCCCCCCCCCCCCCCAGTAAAATAAACCCAGTTTGGTAGCCCCGCCCACTTTCATCCCCCTCCACTTTTCGGCAAGCCCCCCCCCCACTTTTTTGGGGGTCGCCCAAAAGTGTCGAAAAATTAAGTTTTTGAGGTCGAATTTTCAAAAATTTTCTGAATTTTTAGCTAATTTATGGACTTGCTTAAAAACAGCGATTTTATGTGTTTTTACCTAAAAAATGCTAATTTTTCGCTAAACATTTTGGTATTTTATACCGTGGACTCGCCCCCCCCCACTTTCAAAACCCTAAAAAATGCCAGGAATATGCTACAATTATTTTTAAACGGTTAAAACGGCATGTTATAATCTGAGGCGTCGACGCGCGTCTCTCTGCGTTCGCACTATGAATGCACCTTTAGAGTATGAAACTGGTACAGTATCATGTGCTTGTACTGAACATGGTAGGCATGCTTGGTTCGTTAACGCAGACTCCGTAATTCCGCGAAAGCCTCTGGGGGTCCCATTTTGAACTAAGTTCATTCAAGCGTGTGTCTGCTCGCTGATTCGTTAATTTGCATTACGCTCTGGGTTTTCTCTCTTACCCTTAAAATTCGGCATTTTCTGGGCACCGTATAGTGAGTGGGGGAGAGCCCAAAAAAGTGGGGGCGGACGATTGGGGGGGGGGGGGAAACCACGAATCAGCGAACACACACACACAACACACACACATACACACACACACGCGCGCGCGCGCACACGCACACACGCACACACGCACTCTCTCTCACTCACTCACTTTGTTTTATATGGAAGCATGCAATTAAGTACAGGTGGGCCACGAGACATTCCAGGAGGGTGGAATTTTACGAATTTAAATTTTACGTTTTACGAACCGAGCATGCCTAGCACGTTCGTGAAGAGTTTCATACTCTATTGTTTTTTCATTATTCATTGTTCATATTCTATTATTTACTCTCGAGGTACTTCTCGATGCTTTTATCCCTCGAATTTTTGCATAGATTATGTCTTTATCCCGGTGTAGGTATTTTTACCGCCGAACTTCAGAAATAATAGGCTAAAAGAGACTGTGAGTTTGGAAAATGAATGCAGAAAAGAAGCCTTGACTTAAGATTGGTCTTTGCTATCTTTCGAAAAAACGTTAGAGGAATACTTTTTGACATGTTTTCGGTTCTTAATACAAAAATGCCGTTTCTTTGAGACTAGGTGGCGCGTAGTGTTAAGTGTCTAAATAAATTAATGCTACTTCGGTTCTTAATACAAAAATGCCGTTTCTTTGAGACTAGGTGGCGCGTAGTGTTAAGTGTCTAAATAAATTAATGCTACAAAATCAATAACAATATAGTGGGGAAGGTGACCCCCCAACCTTTATCCTTCTTTTTTAGTCCATTCTATCCCAGACTGTGTCTAAATTTTCTATTTTTAATTTTTTCATTTTCTATCTGTTTTTTTCTGTTTTTCAGCGTCGCCTCCAGCAGCAGGATCGCCAGCAGAAGGAGAAGGCCGATGCCAAGAACGCCCTAGAAGAGTATATCTATGACTTTAGGGATAAACTCTCCGAATCTCTCAAACCCTATGTAACTGAAAAGGTGGGCGGAATTGTGATGTTCGAGCGACCCCCCCCCGCTTTATTCTGCTGGCAGGGGGCATAAGCAAACTCCTCCCAAATTTGTTCTCCCCAAAAACCACCCCCCACCCTGCGAGCCCCCCAAGAAAAATTCCTTAGACTAAGCCCAGCTTCCAACTTCTCCCCCAATTCCATTGGTTTCTTGTTTAGGATTACTTAGGATTACTCTTCTATCCTTATCCTCTTCTGCTTTGTGTTGGTTAATTTGTATATTGGGAATCTGAATGCTGGTGACCCCTCCCCCCCCCCCAACGAATTTGTGATTAATTGCAGCCTGTCGGCTGATTTTCTATTCACAAAATTCAATTTCATTCGAGCCAATTGGAATTTAATCAGGAGAATTAACGAAATTGTGTATGCACAAATTTTACGTTAGGCTGCCTCTTATAGATTTCCATCTATTTTATTTTTAAGGGCCAGGAGACATAGATTTTACGACCTTTTGTTTTGAATCATCTTTTAGCAGGTTTTCCTCTTTAATCTCTGCTGTGCTGCTCCGTTCTTTTTTACTTATATTTAATATATTATTTTATTTTTATTTATTTATTTTAGGATCGTGATCATATGATGTCCCTGCTGGAAACGATAGAGAATTGGTTATATGATGAGGGAGACGATCAGCCAAAACAGGTCTACTCTGATAAGCTGACTGAATTAAAGGTAGGAATTTGTAAGACTTCAAAAATTTGACCCATCAGAAATTTGCGGTAAATGCTCGTCACAACTATAATTTTGTGTCAGTGGGATAGCAAAATGTGCACCCTCCCCGCTCCTATGTACCTGTAAATTGAATTTACTGTTACGTCCCTACTACTACAGTACAGCTCTTTAAATACAACTTTATTTTTAGCGAAGTTCACTTCGACTTTCGTCAGCTTCTTTGGCCATTTTTACCGAAGATTTTTCACGAAAAACTTGCTGGATTTCCGCTCAGCTAGCTTCCCATGAATTTAGCGCAATTAACCGTGGACTGCACCAATCAGGAATAGCTCAAGCTTAAGAATAGCTCGAGTATACCTGGAGTATAAACTGTTATTCTCGAGTTAGTCCCCAGCACCACTCGAGAATAAGCTAACCTCGAGTATAAAAGTGCAGAAAATTATTCCTGAGCTATTCCTCATCTTGACCAGGTTTAGCTCGAGAATAAGGAGATTTCTAGAAAATTTTGGTTGTTTAAATATTTTCACTTCCTGTTTTATAATAATATTATGCAAAGATCATTTACTAAAAATAAACTAGAAGGTTTAAAGTCTCGAAATCTAATTCATAATATATTTTTGTTTTGGACACATCAACCTAGCTGCAGTAAATCGCCGATACCTACGGCTATGTTGTTATTTCAGACATAATCGTTCTTATTGTTCTTGTTTTGCAGTCCATTTCGGCTGTTATAAAACTTCAAAAGATTGGTCAATCAATTGGGCTAACACTGAGTTATTCTCGAGTTTCGTCTTTAATAAATTTAACCTCGAGAATAGCTCAAGGTTAATTTATGAATGAATGCGTAAAATTTGATTGGTTAATATTAAAAAGTTCGAGAATAAGATTATACTCGAGCTAACCTCGAGGTTTGTCATTCTTGAGCTAAACTCGAGTGGTGCTGGAGAATAGCACCTCAAGCACTTCAAGCACCAGTACTTCAAGCACCAGTACACCAGCACTTCAAGCACCAGCACCACTCAAGCACCTCAAGAATAGATGCGGACTAGGTCGAGAATAGTTAACTCGGAGTTAGCTCCGAGTTAGGCTAACCTCGAGAATAGTTGGTGCAGTCCACCGTAAATTTATTCGTGACAAGTCCACACGAAATTCACCAAATTTGACGAATATCGAAGTTGGCGGAAAATTACGTTGTTAAAGAGCTGTATGTACATACTGTACGTTATACGTATATACATCAGACCACTTATTTCTAAATTTCAGACTTTGTATTTTATCCTATGTTTTTCAAGCAGTTTAATACCCCCCCGTTTTCGTTTTCGTTTTTTTTCTAGAATCTTGGCGATCCCGTCAGCGAACGATACCTGGAGGCCCAGGAGCGGCCCCGCTGCTTTGACAGTCTGGCCCGGTCCATCCAGCTGGCCAGGAAGGCCTACGAAGCCTATCTGGCAAAGGTACCGTATATAAAAGGAAACCTATATGCATGTATATATACCAGTGGCTTATCCAGGATTTTGAAAAGGATGGGGGGGCTGGTACAAAAAGTTTGCACCTTTTGTAATGCAGTTTTGACAAAGTTTTGCTTCGAACAACCGACAAAGATGGGGGGTTTCAACCTGCAAAACCACTCCCCTGGAAACGCCCATGTACAGTACATTACAGTATATACAGTAAATTTCATGAAACGCTCGCAGGGCCATTCTGGAAGTTTTCAATTTGGCGAAGTCTGTCCTCGAAGTGATGGCGATTTTCGCCAACTTTGATGAGATTTTTCCCACTGCCTTTTCCCAGGCTCCCGAGTTTGCGGTCCATGAAGGACCGCATTCAATGACGGATCCAGGCGGCAGTGATACTATATACATAACTGCAGCCTCGCCTGGTTAGGCTATATTATAATGTCAGTGCCGTCAAGCTATGCTTGCCTCAGTTATTTTCTTTACTATATAATTGCTGAGGTAGATGCACTGATGTCTGATGAGGCGGACGCATCATCTTCAAAAATTGTGGCTTGAGGGTGCCCGGGAGGTGCCACGTCGCCAGTAAGCTGGTTGAATGTCCCTCACATCCTCGGAGTACGTCCAATCGTCCGTGGCACTTGACGGCGTACTGGTCATGTGTGAGACAGCAGGTCGGTCGCACAAGCCACGGAGGATCAGTGACCCACATCCCCCTTAGACCTAGTCGGTCGCTTCCTTTTGGGTCACTTGATCTGGCTGCAGCATCCGCTAAGTATTAAACCTGCCGAGACTGACCCCCATATTGCCTCCGGGCAGAGTGGCCGAGAACAGACAGACAGACAGACAGATTTTTCCCCAACTTAGACTAAAATTTCTATCACATCCAGGGGCGTATCCATGATTTTGAAAAGGAGGGGGTCCGGACCTAATTTTTCCCAAAACGGGTCAAATTTGGCCCAAAAATAGCTAAAAGTTTAAAACATTTTTGCGAAAGGGGGGGGGTTTCCTGACCCCTGGATACGCCCCGATCGCATCGCGATATTGTATCGGTTTCACCAATTTGAAAACTGCTCCAACATTTCTTTTTCATGAAATGTACTGTCGCGTATCCAGGATTATCAAAACTGGTCCAACCCAAAAAGATGTGGGGTGGATAGACTTGGTCAAATTTGCAGTGACCAGCTAAAATTTTCTTTCCCCCTGACAAGGGGGTAGTGCACACCCTCTGAAAATCCTCCCCCGTGTGCCCCTGATACGCCCCTCATGCATACGTTTGTATGTTAAATTGTAGCCTGTCTGTCTAATAGCGATGGGTAAAGAAATCTGACGGCAAAAAGGTCTTTCATTATTTTCCGAAGGGATGGAAAAATTCGAAAGTCATCCTACTGTTATTTTGACGGTTTTTACTTACTTTAAGATACTTTAAGATGGAGACAGCCATGGCTGATCAGTAAAAATTGGTGGCTGTGCGTTCGTCCGGCTCCGTTGTATATAATGTCATAGATCCACAGATACCCGAGAATCCCACTGTCTTCAACCAGACATAACCAGCAATAGCAGCAGCTGCAGCTACACGGCAGTTACCCCATAGACACAAGAAGGGCAAACAGCAAGCCATTCACCCACTGGGAAAACTGTCCATATAAGGCCCGGTAATACCCTGAACCAAAGGACAGAAGGGGTAATTGCACCCAGACGGGTCCACAGAGACCCTCCCCCATTTTTACCAAAATCAAATACAAATTCCGACCACTGATGACTTCCTTGGACAGTTCTCTTGTAGCAAAAGATGTCAGGGCAAATTGCATGAGCAGCAGCGCAGCCACATCCCGGGATCCGGGCATATAATATACAAAAGGAGATACAAGGCAACGCAGACAGTATCACCGTTCAACCACTGAGAAAACTGTCCTTATAAGGCCCGGTAATACCCTGAACCAAAGGGACAGAAGGGGTAATTTCACCCAGACGGGACCACCGAGTCCCTCCCCCATTTTAACCATACTAGAACCACTGGGAAAACTGTCCTTATAAGGCCCGGTGATACCCTGAGCCAAGGGACAGAAGGGGTAATTTCACCCAGACGGGACCACAGAGTCCCTCCCCCATTTTTAACCATAATGGATTCGGGTGCCGACCATTTATGACTCCTGGAACAGCGACTGGCAGCAGAAAGATGCCAGGATTTTGCGGACGGGACCCGGAAGGGAATGGTACAATTCTCAGTACTGGGACCCGAAGGAGTGTGACGACCACTAAGGCCAAGCTGCGCCGCCATTTTGCAACGAAATCTAATGTTTTCGGCACTTGTCCTGCGATACAGCCGGGTAGTCTCTTGCTTTTGCAACCTCACCATCACGCATACGTATTACTTTTTCATGCTCCAGAGGAGTATTTTTTCTGGTGTTGTAATAGTTGTCCATTTGTAGGATCCTCGCTACGACCATCTGGAGCCGGGCGATATGGAGAAGGTCCGGAAGGCCATCGATGAGAAGCAGGCCTGGTTCGACCAGCAGTTCAACGGTCAGCAGCGACGTCCACTCACGGATCCGCCGCTCATTCTGGCCCTACAGATTCGGGAACAGCAAGAGGTGTGCTAATTTCTTTGAAGTGATGGGTTTGATTTGCAGAGGGGGGTCAGCCGTTAGCGAGCAGAACACAGTTTTTCTCTAATAACTAGGGGCGTTTTCAAGAAAGGATAGAGTAGAGTTAAAATTAACTCGATCCTTTTCATGAAAGAGTTAAAAGAGGAAAAGTCAAGCTTGTGTGGAGTTAAAGCGAGTTAAAACAGTTAGTTTTAACTCTACTCTACTCTACTCTACTCTACCCTTTCTTGAAAAGGCCCTAGAACATGCCTAGTGGCGTACTCTTATCATTATGTACTCTTGGTAATACTCAACTGAAGCGATTCCTAAAAAGGTGCAGCCTCTTGTGGGCGCGTCTGTTTGCGCTTTTCTTTCAGTTTTTTCATTGTTTATGTCATTTTTGTGATGTCCCCCATGTTTCAGGCATTTGAGCGGGTGGTCAGCCCGATTCTGAGTCGACCCAAGCCTAAGGTGGAACCCCCGCCCCCCACCAACCCCTCACCTCCTTCCTCTGAAGGGGGCGCCGCCCAGTCTGCCCCCCAAAACGGGGAGTCGCCCGCGCCCCGGCAAACTGAACAGAAAGAGGCTAGCATGGATGTGGACTAGAAGAAAGAAAGGAAGAGTAAATTGTTGTTGCAATCATTTTCATTAATTAATTAACTAATTAATTAAGGGTCTGTCTCTGTTGCTGTTTATTGTTGGGACTCTTTCTGCAAAAAAGTGGTCGTTTTTCTTGCTTTTTTCACAATCCCTGTTTTTTGTGTCATTAGCTTTGTTGATTTCTGTATCGTCAACGTTGCGATTTTGTCTTTGTGATGTAATTTGTTTTTCTAGGATTTTCTCTGTGCAAATGTCGTCGGTTGTTCTGTTTTGTAACAATAATAGTAGTGTTACTTAACTTATTTTGTGACAACATACGTACGTATATAGTTTATGTAAATTAGGAATTGATTTTAATGTGGGGCGGGGGGGGGGGGGTTTGGGTGTGCCAATTGACAATGAAAAACGTTCATTTTGTGGTCAAAAAGAAATAACAATTTTTTAAGATAATTTCTGTTAACAGTTTGCGTTCTTTTAGCGCGACTAGGCCGACCCAGTTTGCTACTTGCGTCACACTATGCTGGTGCACGTGCAGATTGCAATTGTTTGTATAATAAAAATTTATATATTGATATAGTATAACAGTTTTATAATTTTTTCGTACAACTTTCTGTTTCGAGACTTTTATAATGGTCTTTTCTCACACCACGTATCTATTGTAACGTGTCAAATGCATATACGTAATGTATGTGTAAATATATTACGTGCTTGGAAAATTTGCACTGTTTTATGGGATTGAAACTGTTAAAAAGTTTCTCAGACAAATTACTTATTAGAGAAATGGAGTAAATTTAGTCAATTTGGATGATGCTGAATCAATTTTTAGGTAGATGTGCTAGTATATACTTGAGGGACTGTTACAGGTATTTTTATTGTCTGACTACGTTGTCATTCGTTTTCCCATGGATGAGTTACAGCCTGTCTGTGTTAATTAGGTATAAGTTAATTAAACAATGATCAGGGTATGTATCTTTATAGCGCCCCTCCCGGAAAATCTACCACCTTCCTTCTGATGCCAAATCTGGGCAAGTTTTTTTTAAAACTTAATTAATCCACTGGGAGTAATTGTTGAAAGTGTCTATCTTTTAGCTAAAATTTAGGTGTTTTGAGGAATTTGTACGTTTCTTCGTGCAATCTAAGCAAAGAACGCTGGTTTGACTCCGTTTGCCACTCCTTTCTCCGAACATTTTTGTTTAATTTTAAAGTTTCGTATTGATGTTGGTATATGCGACATTTGTATATGAATATTCAACATTACATCTATTATGCTATCCTTCTGTTGGTGTACGCTTTCTATATCCAACTGCGACCTATTAACAACTAACATGGATTATTACATAAAAATATGAAGAGCTGAATCTAAATGAACCTTATTTGTTTGTTATGCTGCATTTTGCTGATACTTTATTTTGTGTTTGCATGTGTTCAGTGTAACCGTTTAATTTCTTGAGCTAGTAAAAGCTGTGAACTTTGGAGTGCGTCTGATTTGTAGTTTCCTAATTCCTACCATTTGACTAGGTGGTTTCTGATTTATTTCAACAAGTAAAACAGTCCAACTTTATCTTCAGGTGATAATCATCACACTCCTGGATCATCACATAATGCAGCAAACAACAACAACTTAGGTGGCAGAGAGTTGTAGTGCAGTAAGAAACAGCAATAGTGCAGAATGTTAAAGCTCAGTTTATGCTTGCCCGTTTGGACGTAAGGAAATGTTCAACATTGCTCAACTTTAACACCTCCATACCGAAAACTCGATTTAGTCTGTCCACAAGGACAAACTGACAAGTAGAAGCCGGGCTTAAGAGTATGACACTGTTAAGACACGGTAATGTGCCGTGACGTCCTAGTGTCTGAGCCGTTCGACCAAAGTCTAGCCGTCCGACGTCACTAGGTTTTCACAAATCCCCTTGAGCAATGGATTAAGCACTTCTCTGTTCGCCGTGGGCTCCAGTGAACCTGCTGTCTAGCCCTTGCTGGACGGTAAATGGGTACCGCTGCGGTGGGAAGGTAACAGGAGTCTTGTGTTCTGGAGTAAGTCTGATGAAGTGCTGCCCCTCCCCCTTCTACAGATGCATGTATAACATTGAGTTGCCACTCCTGGCTTCGAGCCGAGAAATCCGGAGATAACCGGCACCGTATAACCTTCTGTAGGTTGGAATTCTTTCCAGGAGTCACTTAGACATCACGTTTGTCTAATTCCTTCTAGTGTTGTTTCAGTAGCCGATTTCAGTTTCAGTCGGCGGTCTGAAATAGTCTAGGTTTCTGTGCCTTAGAGTTCGGAGAAGCCCGTAGCACACCCAGTATATATGGGGATGACATTTTTTCAAAAAAAGATTGTGAATTTTCCTGTCTCTGTGCAAAAACTGCTGTATGTGTCTCATAATCATGTCATATCTGTACAGTATTGTTCAAACTGCAGCTTCAAATTTGAGCGCCATGGTGTCTAGTAGAGACAAAGTTTCAGTCCAGTTCACATAAACTTTAGTACAGATTTTTCTTGCTTGGTATTTAGATAAATTTTTAGCTGGCTATTATATACTCCAGCTTTCTTAGAGGGGGAGGGGTTGTGCTATAATTTCTAGTCTGCCGTATGCATTCGAATATGTCTTACGTTACTTTTTTGGTATTATTATAGACTAATTGCATACTTGGTGTCCAGTTTTTCTTGGCTGGTTTGGAGTTTAATTCCGCACTTGGCTTTGTATATATATATATATACGACACGAACAATACAACAATCATCCCTCCCGATAAATTCCATATTTCTCTGACAGTCACTGTTACTGTTGATCGTCGATATGTCTTCCCCTCCCCAGGCAACCAGTTTGTTGCATCAAATTCTTCGCCATGTCTACAGGCTGGTGCAGACCTATGGCGGGCCGCCGGTCCGAAACGGTTTCGGACGTCTGCGAGTCGATTCCGTCGATATCCCACCCGCAGAATTGGACGCCCTGGCCGGATCTGTGGGTCGACTGACCTGTGCAGATCTGGGACTGGACATGGACCATTGGACCCCCATCCCCCCTGGATCCCACCAGATCCCATCCAATGATCTGGTGGCAGATCCGTCCCTGGACAGTGATAAGTATCACCTAACACTGCCGGAGGCCCCTGTGACCTATATTGAGATTTTGGACGGTGATCTGTTCAATGCCAGCATTTTCATCCTGAAACATCCGTCTGTCGAAATTCCGTTGCACAATCATCCGGGGATGCACGGATTTCTGAAAGTCCTGTCGGGTCGCGTACGGGTAGACGCCTATACCCCGGTAGCCGGCTGTCCCCTGACCCCCGCTCCTAGCCCCGGCCCCGGGCACCCGAAATCTGGCATCTGGAGCGCCCTAGGGGGTCTGACCAGACGATCAGCCCCCTCCGTTCAAGTCTTCCCTCAGCGAGTGCTCTGTGCCCGACCCCTCCCAGCGCAGGAGCTAACCAGCACCGATGCCCCCTGTATCCTCTATCCGGGCGAGGGTAACATTCACCGGGTGGTGGCCCTAGAGGCCCCTGTGGCATTCCTAGACATCCTGGTGCCCCGCTATGCCCCGCCGGATCGGGACTGCAGCTACTTTCGTACCCTGTCCCCTCACGTGGTCGGCGGCAGTAGTAGTAGTAGTAGCAGTAGTAGTAGTACTTCTCCGATGGGGAGAAAACAACGGGGGTCTTCGGTGGCGGAGCCCCCCATTCGTCCTCATCATGAAGATCACATTCTGCTACGGCAGGTTCCCTGCCCATCCTCCTATGCCTGTGACTCGGCGCCCTATACTGGGCCTAGCATTAAGAAACAGGATCTGATGTATGCGGAATTGTGACTGAAAATGCATAGGATGAAAAAAGAATTTGCGTATGTGTAACTAATAAAAATGATCGTGGAAACCTTTTCGATGAAATAGGATGCGCCTCAGGCGATTATATACATAGCTTTTGTGACCTATTGTGTTTAGATATTTGTCCGTAGATGTGATGTGTGTCTCTTGGTTTGTGCTTTGCTTAGAGCTGAGCTTGTCAATCGGTTAGCTAAGCATATATATATATGCGTGCAGGCTTTTTTCGGGCTTACTTTTGTAATGGGAAATTGCGGGAGCCCCTATACCCAGGGTTTTCTTAAAATCGGGATTGTGTACTCCTTGTGCTAGCTTTTTTACTGGGGGTGGGTGGCATTTGAGGTGCTTCATTTGTCTGTCTTTGCTGGAAATAGTTCCCTACGTTTAGCCTTTGTGGCCACTGAAACGTGTCGTTTTTTCAATAAAAGTTAACTTTTCCAATAGATAGCACCCTCTCAAAAATTCTCCAATATTAAAATCTGAGGATAATCCAAGAAGAGTATATACGAATATTGTGTCTAAGCTTTCTGTTTTGTATTATAGGGGGGCGCGAGAGCGACCCCCTATAATATGGGTGTAAAAGGCGCTGCGCGGCCCTTTGAGACTCGTTCGAGCACCGTGCCAGCTCAATACTGAACGAAACTCGGCAAGTTTGGTATCGTTGGAATCTACACGACGAGCACAACACGTTGCAAAAAAGTTTTGGTCAAAATTTTCAACTTTGAAAATTTTCGCTTCCGGACAAGTTAGGTCCGTTTGTTTTTTTTTTTCTGTGTAAGTCACACTTGGAAAAATGCAATTTTGTGCAGAGGTGTTTGAAAGATGTGGGCATTTTCAGCCGGAAAGGTTTATATTTTCTGAATGCCGATATGGTCCCATGTGCCCCGCGCTATATTTTTTCGCTGCCCGGCCCGGCATGCCACCTGTGCGGCCGGCCAAAAGTGGCCAAACGGCGTTTTTGGTCAAAAAGGCCAATTTTGTGTCACGGCCACAGGGCTCAGGGAACAAGTTAGAGAGACGCGATTTGCTGCATAAGAAACTTTGGGATGGGTAGCGTGTCATAACGTTGGCCGATTTTTGATTTAGGTCCTGGACCGTTCTGGCGGCCGGTCCAAAGTTAGTCGGTCCAAACGGCCATTTTCGAAAAATTTCTAAGTCCCAACTCTACAGAAGATAGTCAAAAATAGGCCTAAATATGCTGTTTTGAGCCATTTAGTGGGACGCATCTAAGGGTTATTGGGGTCGCTGAACACGATGAGCATAGGCGCAGCGCTGTGCGGTGCTGCTATCGTGCTGTACTATTATGCAATAACCATAGCACGCTGTCTGTAGACTTACTGTAAACGGCTAAACATATGAAACTTCGTGAAAATTATGTGTGTAGTAAGGGGGAACTGTAGCTATGTTAGTTGGTGCACTCTCTAGCTTCCACCGTGCTGTATGTGCCACCCCAAACACAGCACAGTCGATAGCAAGTTATTCATTCGTCACTGGTATTTGAAATTCGGCATACAGATAGTTTAGGACATGACAAACTATTATAGATACGTTTCGTATACTTATTACGATGTTACTATGTGGTTGCGCTGCATTACAGTGCTGCAGACGTACAGCACGGCCTATCACTAACTACAGATAAGTTGCAATCGTCCAAAATTTTGCATGTAAGTGCGGCAGAGTATTGCAAATGGTACCGTATGAGTTTCCTTCACCGACAGTAAAGTTTGTATCTAGTTGCGCTGCAGTACAGTGCTGCTGAAGTACAGCACGGCCTATAACTCGCTACAGGTAAGTTGCAATCGTCCGAAATTTTGTATTAAAGTGCGGAAGAGCATTGCAAGTCGTGCCGTATGAGTTTCCTTCGCTGGTAGTAAAGCTTGCATCTGGTTGCGCTGCAGTACAGTGCTGCTGAAGTACAGCACGGCCTAGAACTCGCTACAGGTAAGCTTTCAAGCTTCTTTGTTCTGTACTTTCGGTTGACAATTAATGATTGGCGGAATTTTTAAAGTTTCTTTCACACAGCTTTAAGGTTTTTGGTTTTTACTGAGAACCTTAAAAATGAAATAGGACAAGAATAAAAATGCTCCGGTGGAGCATGAAAAATGCAATATGGGTGACATTAGGTTGTAAATGGACAGAGGACTAGGTTTTAAAACGTTAATATGGGAGGGGCAGGTTGTAAATGCCAGGAGGACTAGGTTAAAAGCGCACTAATATGGACCAGCTTCGCTGAACAACCCATATTCGCGGTCACTCATGCTCCACTCCACATAACATGCGTACTAGTAAGATCTACATTCTTCAGCTTTCAAAGCGAGCGGGACGATTTTGAAATATTAAAGCTGATTTCAAATAAACAATGCAGTTCTGGTAGAAAGGTGTTCAAGGTATTTCTTCTGCACTGTCAGCGCAGAATCTTGTATGTATTAAGCTGACGCGAAAAGCAGTTGACATCATGTACGTGTATTATATATTAAGTTGTATAATAAGGAGAACCACTACGTACATTACATTTTCAGGCCATGCTGACAAATCGTACAATTTTCCGAAGAACTGCCGATAGCAACAGCAAGCAGCAGCCGATAGAAACTGGGCAATTTTCGCGAATATGGGTTGTTCAGCGAAGCTGGTCCATATTAGTGCGCTTTTAACCTAGTCCTCCTGGCATTTACAACCTGCCCCTCCCATATTAACGTTTTAAAACCTAGTCCTCTGTCCATTTACAACCTAATGTCACCCATATTGCATTTTTCATGCTCCACCGGAGCATTTTTATTCTTGTTAGATTAGTGGAAGGAAATTAGAACAGTTGTATAGTCAAGATGTGATACTGTGTGCTTTGTGTATTTTGTCTGGCTTTATGCCTTGTTTTTTGGAATGTATATATATATATACATTTTTCTTTCCATTCCAATGTTTTCTTCTTTGCTCCCCCCCCGTTCTGGATTTCCCTTCCAATAGGAAAATAACGTGCCGTATATTGTGGGATAATGTGCTATATTAGATATATATTTATTTGTGTTAAATTTATTGTTTAAGTATATATCCCCTGGCGTTTGGCTTTACCCGATGAATGCCATAACTTATGCAAATAGGATAAAATTGTTTATAATTCCTTTCTTTCCTCTCCCTGTAGAATATATATAGGTATAATATAGGTATAAAGTTATGAAGGTTTTTCGGGTAAATTGAAAACAGTCTGTGCAGCAGAAAAACGCAGTCGAATGTTGAGCTGGACTGATATGCTATATCAACTTTTTTTAAACTTTTTATTCTAACTAAATGCGTCACCAGTGTTAATTATATTGCGTAGAACTATTGGTTTTTTAAAATTAAGTCAGTTTAATCAAGAGACCCGCGCCGTAACCTGAACCTGACTTGGGCTTTGATTAAGGTTCGATTAGCTGAAATCTATCGACATAATAGTTTAGCATTTGCTTATTACGTATATACATACTTTGTGGTTTGACTGATTTTTTAACTTTCTTGAACAATTCCAATTGTGCGCATATATACGTACGTACGATTTTGTTTATTTCGTATTTTCTCGGTATATATGTATTTTACTTGCTGATTAGGTATTTTATTGTGTAGGCGAATATATGCATTTGGTCAATTCGGTACTTGTTTTATTCATGTTTTAGTTTGGTTTTAGTACGATTGCATATGTATATACCAAAAGATATACGGAAATCTATATACTGGGGTTTTTTTACTGGAGGAGTGGGGGGCGCCCCCCACTTTTTGGGTTCCCGTAGAAAACAAGGTTTTTATACTTTATGTTTGGCATCTTTAGCCCATCCCCCCACTTATTTTTGCCTAAAACCCCCAGATATATACGTGTATTACTTAACTTGTTCATATATAGTAAATGTATGTATATATATACAGAAAGGCATCTGCCAAGAAACTGGGCTAAACTGGAAATATGTCTGAGAATTGCTGCTTTTGACCCTTAACCTTGTATAAAATTAAACTAACTTCTTTTCGATGACTTTTTGACGGAAGCTCCGTTTTGTTCAATACGTATGTCTAGATCAATCAATCAATTTGTTCTTGATGACGATTTTCTTCAAGTAGTAGGAAATTTGGCATGGGTAGGTCGGCGAATTACGGGTTTATTTTTGTATAAAATGAGTGTTGTATATGTGCTGAAGCTAACAAACCCCCTGGCTTAATATATATATTATATATATATATATATATATATATATATATATATATATATATATATATATATATATATATATATATATATATATATATATATATATATATATATATATATATATATAATACATATACATACACTGCTACACTCTTAGAAATGTTCCAGTAGAAACTACAGGAATCACTTTTGTAGATGATAAATACAAAAGCTTTTGTAGAAAATACAGGTTAACCCTTGTAATTTCTACAGGTCGTCCTTGGTAGTATTGGTGGAATGGATTACAAGTTAGACTAGTATTCAATACAAATGAAACCTGTAGTTTTCACTGGTTTACAGGTTTACTCTACAGGAAAGTACTCGATACGCTGATAACGCAAACTGGGTATATAGCCGCCCCCCCCCGCACCTGCTCCCCCCTTTCCATTAACAGGTCGCTCCAGTAAAATTTACAGGTATTTCTTGTAAAAACTACAGGGTTTGGCATCTGATTTAGGATTGTCAAAAATGTCGAACAAAAACTACAGGTTTCTTTAGTATTTTCTACAGGAAACTCCTGTAATAAAAACTACAGGTTTCATTAGTATTTTCTACAAGAAATTCCTGTAATTTTTACTATTCGAGAGGCCGGTAAAAATACAAAACTTACTTTTGTGGAGAATACAGGAAGCTCCGCTAGTGACTGACCGCACAAGAACACTTTTGTAGAAAACTACAAGAATTCCTGTAGTTTCTACAGGAGTCTTTTTAAGAGTGTATACTGTGTTGTTGCCGAGAGTTTATAATAGGAAGAGTGAGACAGAAAGCCCTTGGCAATTGCATAAGCTTGCCGTATGTGCGAATCAGCTTGACCAAATGAGCTGAAATTTTGTATGGGTACGTATGTTGTCGACCACGCTGATTTCAAATATTGCAAATGTTTCGAAAATCAAAAATAAAATTGGCAAAAAAATCGAATTTCGGTATATTTTATTTTCTGGATTTGTATGAGCCTCATACTATGAGGAGACCAAGGGTACCCGAAAAAGTCAGTCCTTGATTTTGCTGAAAACTTGCATGCGCGAGTTTCCGCCGTTGCAGAACTCGAATCTGAAATCCTTTTTCGCTTTGTACTATAGGCTAAAGATGTAAGCTAAATATCTAAGCTTATACTGAGCTAACGAAAAGCTGAATCAAAAAACGGACTTCATATTGAACTTGATTTTATTATACTTCATATATTGGACTTGAATTGGATGAGATTGGTTTTGCTAAGGTCTGACCTAAATTTTCTAACGCAGATGATGTTTTTCTTTTATTATCGTCCTGTTTGTTTATGTTTGTGTGTGTTTATGTTTCTGTGTGTATATTGTGATGCTGAATAAAGAAGCTGCAGTGTCCCTCCATATTTTATTGTAATCATGTGCTTGGCAGACTTTTTCTTTCTGTGAAAGTAAATGTTGTCTCTGATTGATTAGATTTGAAAAGTAAAAAGGTTTTACGGCACTGCCTGCGTATATATAGGAAGGTTGTTCGTTGTGCTGCAGTTGGTACATATATATGTACTGACAAATTGACGTTTTTTGAGTTCTGAGTTAGAGGGATCCAGATTTGAAGAGTGCAGTTGTTTAGGGGTCCTTTGGAGTCTATGTTCTTGGCCGCGGTTAGCTTGGGTGAGGTTGTCATTTCACGGTTTTGTTTGGACTGTCTAGAGCTATATGAGCAGTAGAGTTGATGGTTGGCCCTTCGCGAAACCGGATGCCCGGGCTAGAAGCAGTACCGGTCGGTCGTCCGAACCAGGAAAATGAGTAATGCTTAATTAGCATAGGACTAACTGTATGCATCATTTACTGCAACAGCTTGCATAATGCTCCAAAAAAGGGCAAAACGGGCCGGGAACAACACTAGTGAGCAGGGTTTTTGGTTTTGCTATTTGCGCCAGTCTTGTGCTGCATTAAATTTAGCTTCGTCCTATTAGGAAATTTTGCATCCAGAATTCAGATGGCGTTTTTGAAATGTGCTTTAGAGCAAAAATAGTTTTATTTATGAAAAATTAGTTAATTTCTACATAGTAACATGATTTTTATTGTGATCCCCACAGGAGTTGGAGGTTTTGCAATTGCAGAAAAATCCGACCGATATGCGCAGTATAGACATGCCATGACACTTTGTGTCGAATAGAAAAGATCCGCAGCGTAGTCACTTATACAAACGCATGATAAGATTTGAGAACCTCCCTTTTTTCTTTGGAAGGTTGTTGGGGTTCTGCTGTTATCCTAATTCCTAACATGGGCCGGAGTGTCTGGCTGTCCAGTGGAGCTACTACATACAACAGCTCCTCCAATAATGGACGTAGTGGACGTTCTGATAGCCTTGCAGAATACCTCTGGTAATTACTGTCATTTCCTTTAAAAATTCTTAGCTGGCACTAACTCGTAACCGGAATACCGACTGAAGTGAGGTGGTTGAGAAAGGTTAAAATCCTCTGAGCAACTAGCGGAAAACGAGTAAGTGTTCAGGTAAACTTAATCTTCAGAAGCAATGGTCGTCTTTTGGGTCTTTTTAAATTTTGGAGTTGTAAGAAAACTTGGCTACAATCTTTCAGCGAAATTGCAAATAATTTTGGTTCCGTTTTGGGAATCGAAATTTGGAGAATATCAACATTTGAAGTTGGTAAAAAGCATCCGTAGCAAGCATTAGCGGCAAAATTTTAGGGCCGCTTTGCCGGCTCAGTCGTATGTCGCCTGTCGCTTGACGCTGCTGTGTTAACAGGCTCATAGCCTTGTGGCGATAAAAGTGTCGTGCGACAAATTGTCGCCTGACGTAAGGAGTTGAAAATGTTTTAACCTTTGTCTCATGGCGCTTGCCTCAGGCCTATGAAATATTTGCTTTTGCCCTGAGTCTGGATATCAGCCTGTGAACCGTCTTCTGTGGTTTTTAGCATTGGATGATCAAATGAGAAATACCCCGATACAGGGGGTGGTCCAGGGGGTTCGGACTAGTGTTTTAGAATGGCCGGGAAGCCGACCGCCGGCCGACCGACGGCTTTTGAGCCGGTGGCCGGTGTCGTATACTATTTTGTCACCTATGCTAAAATGTCACCTAAGCTAATTTTTCACCGAAAAGGCTCGTTACTTTTCCAATCTCGTTATTTTTAATAGCATTGGATAGCTCTTGCAAAGGCGATTGTTTTGATATAAAATAATGTGGTAATTAAGCTAATTATAGCTGCTAATTAATACTTAAAATTAACATAGGAAATTTTCAAATTTTAGGTGAAACCTATCATGTTGTATATCATTCGAAAGCTCTTGACGAGGCGGATTCAATGGGCTAACAATCAAACCAACTAATTGACCTAGCAATGCGTAATAACTCCATATGTTACCGAAAACTAGATTTTTCGGCTGAAGTTTCGGCTAGCTTAACTAATTGGCTTAATTGTTAGCCCATTGAATCCGCCTCGTCAAGAGCTTTCGAATGATATGCATCATGATAGGTTTCACCTGAAATTTGAAAATTTCATATGTTAATTTTAAGTGTTAATTAGCAGCTATAATTAGCTTAATTACCAGATTATTTTATATCAAAACAATCGCCTTTGCAAGAGCTATCCAATGCTATTAAAAATAACGAGATTGGAAAAGTAACGAGCCTTTTCTGTGAAAAATTAGCAAAGGTGACATTTTAGCATAGGTGACAAAATAATATACGACACCGGCCCGGCTGAGAGTCTGGCCCGTTCGCCCGGCGGCCGGCCGTTGGCCGGCGGCTGGTCGCCGGCTTAACACAAATATTTGTAGTTAACACTGCAATCTGAGCAGAGCAGCAAATGTTTACCTAACAAATCCACAGCTTTTTCCAAATATATAAAGTAAAAACCGATTCCATTGCCTTTGTAATGCCTAATATAAATATTTTGCAACGTTCTAGCTCAGATTGCCTTCAAACACTGAAAAATATGTCTGGCTAGCCACCGGCCAGCCGGCCACCGGCCGGCCGGCGGCCGAGAACGGCCAACGGCCGAGAACGGCCAACGGCCGCCCGGCCGCCCGGTAACATTTGTCGAGGGCCGGCGGCCGGCCGCCGGCCGGTAACCGGCCGTTCTAAAACACTAGTTCGGACCCCCCCCCCCTTTTCGGAAGTCTTTTCGAATTTTTAGCTATTTTTTGCTCAAATTTGGCCATTTTTGCGGAAAAATTAGGCTCGGACCGCCCCCCCCCCTTTCGGGTTGGATCCCCTCCTTTTTAAAATCCTGGATACGCCCCTGCCCCGATAGGCTAACCACCGGTGAATTCAGGATTCGGGCTGTCCTTGAAGATGAAATTTTTTGTCACATTTTTATAATTCTGTGTTTTAGCAATAAAATTGTCCTGAAATGTTTTCATTTTGAGGAGTGGAACGTTTTTAGGAATATATTCGTAATGTTCATTTTTATTCAAAGAACATTGCATTAATAGGTATCATAATTAATAGGTACCTCTTGATTCTTACTTTGCTTATTCTACTGGCTCGCTCCCCACATAAACGACTTTCCCCTCCAAAAAAATCGCTCCCAAAATGGGTGTCCTTTTTGGCACCAAATTTTGTCCTGAAAATTAATCTCTGAAGCTCTGAGAAGGCCAAATTTGCAAACATTTTCCGAATCCGGCTTTGTCCGGGGGACGTGATTTTGGTGATTTTTACTTTTTAGTAGGATTACTTACTGTCCATATTGTTGTCACCTTTATACTTTTTTAGAAGTAGGTCAGTCTGGTATTTTTCTGGATAACTCAGTTTCAGTATTTAACCTTCATGGATTCGCTGTCTAGTCAGTTGAAAGCTGCCGGTCTTGAAGATCTTCCCGCGACGAGCAGTTGCAGTTTTCGAGGCCGAGCCCTGAAGCTGGACAACAAAGAGCATGGTAATTACTACGTATATGCCATTGTAGATATGTACTGGTGATGGGCACCGGATATTTTCTCATAGCCGAATGTCGAACTATTTTACGTTAACTAACATTCGGATATCCGGTTATTTCGGTTTCATAATTAAAATTTCACTGTATTCTCAGTTTTTGCTGCGCTGTGAACTGCTATTGTAACGCAAGAGGCTGACTATAACGGTCAACCTTTTCGTTATTCCAAATATTATGAAATCAATCTACTTAGCTAATAGTTGGCTTGCCTAGTCAGCAAGCATTCATCCACGTGTCATGTAGCTCCACCTATAGGATAGGTTTGGTTGGGTGGGGTCCCCCCTTGGAGCTACATGATTGGGACACCAACTAGAGGGGCGCTTCTCTTGGGAGGGGGTTATCCGTCAGGGAAACTTCTCCCCCTTTCAGCTAGTGGGTTTCCGCCCTTCCGAGTCTAGTCGTGTTCTCCCTACTCTCCCTATTTCGCCTGTACAGTTTCTCCCCTGTACAACTTCAGTGGGTCTGCGCTGGTGAGCAATACGTAACTGAACGAAGTACA
>JASAND010008775.1:0-55750 GCA_030248195.1 Trissonchulus latispiculum
CTCTTCCACTTCTTTGTCTTCGATTTCTGCAGGTATAGATTTTACATCCGTATGGCTTGTGGTTTCTATCCGTATGGCTTGTGGTTTCTTTACCTGAAATAGAAGAAACCTTGTGAACTATTGTTTATGATGAAAGTATATGCAGTAAATTAATTATAAATAAAAACGCAGACAGCTCGACGCCAGACTCAGCATCGCAAGGCAAGTCTTAAGTGCAGCTGTAGATTTGAATTGAATTTATGCCTAAATCATCAAAATAAGACATATCACTTGCCAGAATCAATTAATGATGGTGCTGATGATGACGATGATGATGACGATGATGGTGGTGGTGATGATAGACAATGGCAATGATTGAATACAGTGGAGTGAATGGTTTCCACTAATGGAGTCTCTGTTTTTATAGTACAAATTGGGGGTAAATATTTAGGGTGGTGGGACAGCAATTCAGAGCAAATTTTGAAAGTGGGTTGATATTTTCTATGTTTGTGTGGATAAAAACTAAATTATTGTTTATGGGTCCGTCACGTTTAACTCCGCGAGGAATGTAGTCTTAGTCAGGACTAACCAAAAATTAGTCTCGGACATGTCCGAGACTAATTTTTGTCCGGACAAATGTCTGAAAAAATAGTCGGGACTTTCAAACTTTTTAGTCTCGGACATGTCCGAGACAATCTTGTTTTTGTCTCAGACATGTCCGAGACTAATTTTCACTGTCCTAGACAAAACACGCTTTTAGTCCGGACTAAGCTGATTAGTCCCAGACAAATTACATCTATTGTCCAGACATAGTCTGGAATCCGGACAAAATAGTCTGGAAAAAGTATAGTCTGGAATCCGGACAGAATAGTCTGGAAAAAGTGTCCGCACAACCAGTAGTCTGGACAAATAGTCCGCACTGCCAATAGTCCGGAATGACATACGGCCTACAACTCTCTACAATACATAGGATACCATATACGTACAGCGATCTTGTACAGAGGACCAGATTGTTATGACCAGATGATGTGATGTGTCTAATATTTCTGAACCTACGCCAGTACCTGTCAACATGTTTGATGTTTAGTATTCAATTATTTCGGCAAAAGTATTCGTTTTAAATTGCAGTGTATGTTTCGCTTAACACTTTCAGTGCCTTAAGACTTCCACTTCATTTAAAGCCCGGTTCATACCTCTGTCCGTTTGTCCGTTTCTGGTTGTCCGTTAGTCTGTTTGTCCGTAAGCAACAACTATTAATCATTTCATAAAAGCAAACCAGACAAGACAACAAGCGGACAAGCGGAAACGGATAAACGGACAAACAGAAAGCTAGGTATGAACTGATGTGTGTGCACAGCAAAACGGACAAACGGAGAAACGGAAATTCGGACAAACGGACAACCGAAAAATAGGTATGAACCGGGCTTAACAATTAGTGCCGCAACCGTCGGCCAGCCCGTTTGACAAGACCAAAGGCGTTTACTATACCACACATAATGAATACACTTATACAAAGCACTTCGTTTACAGGACTTATTGTCAATATACTACAGGACTCATTGTCAATATACAGCTGAATGTTGTCAGTCAAGTGAATATACAGTCAATACATAACCACAGCATAAATAACGACAGTCAGTTTTTACATTTCAGATGCCACAGTCCGATGTTTATTTTCTCTCATTTCAAATTAAATGAATGTGCTGTTGTTATTATGCGTTACGTTGTAAAGATTAGATGCGCCTCAGGTAAAACTACTACGGATCATCTTAAAATGCTTAATATTGGAGCTAGGCTTGAAACTATACATAAGAGGACTAGGTTGTGAGCTTAATTGTTATTGGCACCGTCTGGGTCTTCTCTAGGAGAAAAAGTGGGGGGCACTAGTGGAGGGCAAGACCAAACGTGGGGGAGAATCCAACGTGACCTAAAAATGCCAAAAATGCAGTAAAAATAGCCTGATTTCCGCATATATATACCGCTATAACTATGCTGAAACGTGCTCAAAAATCAAGTTTGAGTACCAAAATAGACCATTTTGACCAAAATTCCTTAAAATTTGTCATTTTTGGGCATCCTATAGTGAGTGGGGTCTGGGGAGGAAGCCCAAAAAAGTGGAGGGGGGACGAGTGTGGGGCGCACCCCCACCCCACTAAAGAAAACCCAGACCGCCTCGCTGAGCAACCCCTATCCGAGGGTTGTAAAATAATACAAATCATCATTTCTTAGACTAAGTTTAGATATTGCGTATAAAAATTACCTTACAGCTGTGGATATTCAACCTTGGAGGAGGCTGACTATATTTCTTCGAGAAACTACTGATGCATATGTTTTTAAGAGTTTTTAAGTAAAACAAGTAACAACCATCTCATTAAGCACAACGAACGTTGTTTCGCTGGATTTGTATTAGTTCATTTAGCGCCTCTAACAAAGAAATATACTATATTGTTGAATTCGCTATACGCGGACATTGTGTAAGGCGGAAGAGGGTGAATTGAAATTGACAATTTAGGTATGGCTGGGCAAAAAATCTGGGGGGGGGGGGTTCCGACGGAAGGTGGGGGAACCCCCCCTCAATTTTCGATTTTATGCCATTTTTGGCCACTTTTTAGCCAAAAATCTGGGGGGTAGCAAAAATCTGAAAATCTGGGGGGGTTGCCAAAATTTGTCATTTTGGTGCCCCCCAAACACACCTATGATTTAGGGTGTTTTGGCAATTTTGGCGGACCCCCTTTCTCCGTCAGAACTCCCTACCCCCCCGCCGATTTTTTTGCCCAGCCACAGCTATGCCCCTAACCCTCCCCCAAATTCTTTTTATGCCAAAGATCTTTTGTATTAACCCAGAATAGGGTCAATATTGAGTCAGAAAGTTCATAATTTGTTGAAAACTTGCCACGTCCCCCACCCTACTGTCTATAGCCTAGCTAACTGAGCTGGCTAGCTATCAATTTTTACTTAAAATTTGTTAACTTCCAGTTGTCCGGACAATTGTCCGGACAAAATGTTTAAGTGTCATTATCAATCCAATTTTAGTCCGGACAATTATTAAAAAGAAGGGACATGTTGCCTTAGTCCGGACAATTTATAATTTCTATGGATAATTTCTTTAGTCCGGACAATTTGTCTCGAAAATTCTCGGAAAGTCTCGGAAAATCGTAGACAAATGTCTCGGACAGTATCAGGACAAGTGTCCGGACTAATTTATCTGAACAGTTGTCTTGGAAATATGTCAGGACAGGCTAAACCTTTGTCTCTGACATGTCTCGGACAAAAACAAATTTGCCTCGGACATGTCTGAGACTTGTTTTGTCCGGACTAAAATGTGTGGGATATGTCCGGACAAAAATTAGTCTCGGACATGTCAAGACTAATTGCTGTTAGTCCTGACTAGACTCATTCCTCGCGGAGTTAAACGTGACGGACCCATTATGTGGAATGTGAATAGGAGAGGGTTGGAACTAGTTTTTTTGATAAGACCCTACGTGAAGTTTAAAAAGTAATATCATTTTCAAAACATTAATTAGGACAGTGCCCTATTTTCTTTTTCTTTTATTTTAAAGTAATTTCTTGTTCATTACTGGTTTTCTACTTTGACGAACATGTGCTATCAACAATTCAGTGGTGAGTTTTCTTGTTTTTATTATGTTATTAATATATTAATTAATTAGTTTGGCTTTATATTTTTATCATTATTATCTCAGGGTGTAATGAATTTACGACATCACAAGCGCCTCTAAATTTTACACAGTTATGTATACATTGTAAACGAAGTGTAGTATATTTGTAGGGTAGGAAGGACCTCAGGCTCCTCAGGCTCCACAGTCCAATTTTCACTAGTTCCTTGCTTTTCCTATTAATCGGCAGCAATTTTAGATAGTTCTTAGGGTAACGCACAAAGTAAACTCACATTTGAGGTTGTAGTTAAGGTGGTGATTCCTTTTGGAGACATCAACTTTGAACCCTTATTGCTCATTCATTACTTGGAGTTAAGAAGCCATTTTTATATCAGAATGGAGCTTCACATTTTCTCTTTCTAATAAATGTAATGAAACCAGTTTCAGTTTTTGGAAACTATTTTTCTGGATTTTCGAAGTTCTTGAATTTTCCAGATTTTTTGCAGACTAAAGAAAATTTTTTCGTGAGGCATCGGCTACATCATTCGATTTCACTAACAAATAGCTGGGGACCCTTTTTAATTATCATGAAATCACTCTTCGTTATGAAGAAATAAGCTAAAATGTTTGCGCAACCTGGATTTTGCCTACTTTTCGCAACTTTAGCAAGCAGCCACTTTAGCTAGAAAGCAGCAATCGGGGCAACTAAAAAAGGGTCCCTGGGTATTTTTGTGTAAAACACGTCTAGTAAGTGGCAATTCTCTAGCTTGCATAGTAAATGCTCCACAATCGCTGGAAAAAATTTGGTCATGGTTTTGCAAAAACTACATTTTTTATGATAGCAGCTCACGGGATAGGAGTTGGAAGATTATCATGCCTCAGACAATCGGCCTCGACGAGACCTTCAAATTGACACCCTTAGTTTAATTTTACGGCTTGCGTAGCTCAAGAAATCGTGGATTATTTGATTTCTGCAAAAATGACAAGTTTTCAACGTCAGAATAAGAAAATCGGCTATATCTCACACTAGAGAAGAGCTAGAAAGTTGCTTCCAAACGCAAAAATGTACAGCTCAACGAGATCTTTCAAATGAATATAGTCATAGCTATGCAGTTGCTGCTCAACTGTCAGAAATTGGCGAAAACCGTCCTGAACGGAAATCTCAAAATTTTGAAGCGGGATTGCGCGGAGGGTGTTAGAACACGAAATGAACTTATTTTGGAAAGTTTGATCAAATTTCATCTTGGTTTGAGCCGTCAACCAACAATATGTGTCCAAAAGGAATCACCACCTTAAATGATTAGACTTAGGGTACCGCACTTGGCGTACCGCAATTTTGAGATTACATTTAAGTAATCAGATATACGGTAGCACATTTTGGGTACCGCAATTTTGAGATTACATTTAAATAATCAGATATAGAGTACTGCAGTTTAAAGTAATAATAGATAGAAGGCTGCATTCAGGGTACGGTACCGCAATTTTTAGATTACATTTAAATAATTACACATAGGGTACCGCAATTTTATACAGAACGCCCAAAAACAATACTACTAATATATACGATAGTAACCATCACCTAGCTAGATCAAAACTCATAGCTAACTGTCCTTGTCTAATACATAGTAATTCTCAACAATTTGACTATTTAGATTCCAGACAATGGACAGTAAAACAAATGAATGAATAAAAATGAAAAATAAAAAAATAAATGAGAAATATTGCAAGGGGCTTTATGCAATCCTGGGGAATAATTTTGTATCCATACTAAGTGGATTAAACCGAGTGTTTGTTTCAGTTCCGATTATTTTTCTGGAAAACTGCTTATTTTGTTTCCTAATAACCGACACAGTTTTTCATGTCACATATCAGCCAAACGTTGTCAAAGCAAAATTTCAACAAACATTGTTTTGCCCAGAAAGATACCCGAAATATGTGACAGTTTGAACCTGAACATTGTCTTCTGAGCTCCAGCATAAAAACTTAAAAAAGCTTAACAACTTTTCCAGACAACGTTTTATGGCAAACTATATATGTATCTGAGATGAAAATTTGTGCAAACATTCAAAACTACCAGATATCTGCTGTTCATCAGTTACTATCTTTTCCCTTTTTAGGGCGACGCCGGCGTTTCACTTTTTATCAGATTACGTCAATTGTTTTCGATTCCAAAGCTGCCTTGATAGAGAAAACTTCGAAAACTTTCTCCAGCTGTCCCGGGTTTCTGATAACTGGAACCAGTCTGTTTACCTGTGCCCCTAAATCTGGGATTCTGCAAAAACTTGTTTGCGTCCTTAATAAATTATGAAGTCTACGCACGTACGTATACGTATTTTGCGCGTTGTGTGGGATTTAGTTTGCACTATCGCGATTCGGTGGTCTTTCCCAACTGACCTTGAGAACAAAGGTTTATTTTTAGTCGTAATCTCACCCATGTTTTCAAGTTTTTCAATCTCTTTTTCAACAACTGCAGATTACTTAAAAAGTGAAACATTGCATTAATTTTTACTTTCTGGATTGTAACACTGAATCAAAGTTGCTCTGGAAATAACAAATATTTTCAAGCCTTTCCTACAAAATGGTAATAAACAAAAATTATTAGATTTGTTATCAGGGCGAGGTCACTGTTTGTTAGGAATTATCAGATTTGGTTTTTGCCTATCCTGAAGATATTTAATACAAACTGCATGTTTACAAGATCTCTTGTATCTATATTTAAGCTAAACCTTATCATTTGGGTTCATTTTGCTCCAAGCGTTGCCTTCAGAAACAGCCGAAATGTCCTTAATTTATTCAGCGTCAGTAACTCGACTAGATACCATCGAAACACTCAAACGAAGACTGCCGCAAGGAAACCGAATTCGACTATTCAGTGCAAATGTCGGCGAAGAGGGGCCAAAAGATAAGTCGAACGGAACCTGGAAATCCCGACCTCGCCATTTTCGATCGTCGGATAATCTGGCTAATCTTGCAGCCGCCGAACGAGCCAAATCCAGATCCCGATTGGACAGCTGGCTGAGGCCGATTCACAGCGCTCGGGATTCCCTTTTCAGCGCATCCAGCGGTTACACCAATTATCAGGGATTTTTCAATCTCTGTGTTATCCTTTTAATCCTATCCAATGTCAGAGTAGCCATTGAAAATCTGCTCAAGTACGGTATTTTGGCCAATCCCTTTGAATGGATAGTCATATTCTGTACAGAATCCTATCGGTGGCCTGTAGTTCAAATCTTTCTGCTCTGCAGCCTATTTGTCGGTTCGGCCCTAAAGATAGAACAGTTTCTGGCACAGAAAAGGGTTTCTGAGGACTTAGGATTAACCTTACAGATCCTGAACGGTCTATTTCTACTGGGCATTCCGGCCAGCATAGTTTTCTGGATAAAACCGCTCCCGGTAGCCTCCGGGTTTTGCCTGGGAATTTGCTCCATCTGCTTTCTAAAGCTGGTATCATATGCTCAAGTAAACGGCTGGTGCAGGGTGACCCGGATGCGACCCTCTGCTAGTAAAGCAATACTAAATAATCATAAAATAACTCAGGAACAGCTGAAAACACCCTTACTCTACCCGGATAACTTAACACTGTCCAATATTTCCTATTTCATGTTCGCACCAACACTGTGCTATGAACTGAACTATCCCCGAACCCCGCGAATTCGAAAAGGATTTCTGATCAAGCGACTCTTGGAGGTGGTGATTTTGGCCAACATCATAGTCGCTCTCTCCCAGCAGTGGATTGTTCCATTGATGAAAAATTCTGTAGTTCCGCTAATTGACGTGAGTTTTGATTTGTTGCAGGAGTGCATTTTTGTTAAATTTATTTTAATTTCGTCACCACAGTTAATAAAACTTATATTAAACTATACATCCTAGGCCAGTCATCACAACGATACTGTTAAGCCTGAACTTTTTATGTACTGAAATTTCTGTTTTCAGTTTCGCTTTTAGCTCCTGCTTCTGTTTATACAGTTTTATATATAGTTCTAAATTGCATTTTTATTTATTGTTACTTACAATTTTTCCAGATGAATACTGGTTTGATGATTGAACGACTACTGAAGCTTTCCGTACCAAATCATCTTATTTGGTTGGTGGTCTTCTATTGGCTGTTTCATTCGGTGTTGAACGCGACGGCTGAGCTGTTGCGTTTTGCTGATCGCGAATTCTATCTGGACTGGTGGAATTCTGAGACGATTCAGTACTTCTGGCGGGCCTGGAATATTCCAGTTCATCGTTGGTGTGTTCGACATCTCTATAAACCTCTGATAAGCCGTGGCTATACTAAGTGTCAGGTGACTAAAGTATTTTAAAGACAAAATGGATTTTACATAATTTATTTTATCCTTTAGAATTTGTTAAAAAGTATCTGTCTGTTTTCTTGAACCTAAATTCATAGACAGTAGTTACAGGCCCACTAACATAGTGGCTTCTCATGTCATGCGATGCAACTGGAGATTCACTACGTCAGCGTCAGCGTCACATAGGATAACAAGGAGGGAATGGGGGGTTGCCAGACCTCCTCCCAGACTGGCGAAAACGGGTATACCCTCTCAGCTTGAAGGGAAAAGGGGTAGACCTTGTCGTCCTGAAGCGAGAAAAGGGTAGACCCCTCAGCGATTTTTTTTACCAAAAATCGCACTTAGTAAATTTTATCGTTTTTTCAAAACAATTCTTGGAATCCCTAAAAATCTTCATTTTTATACATTTTTGGCCAAGTGTTAAATTAGCAATTTTTGCAAATTTCGTGGTCTTAATTTTTGAATTTTTCAGGGGTAGACCCCAGAATCCGACCCCGTGTTAATGTATGCATAACATCACTTGATATTCTTCAAACCTTTATTGATTGACAACTGTAATTAGCCCAGTGAAGCCACGGCAGCTTCTCTCTCTGTAAACTTTCTAATACTCTTCTATTTATAATTTAAGCCGTAGGTATTTACTGATATAAATTTCTTATTGTAGGCGTGCACTGCTGTATTCTTTGTCTCCGCCTTCTTCCACGAGTACCTGATTTCTGTTCCACTCAGCATGTTTCGAATCTGGGCCTTCAGCGGAATGCTGGCTCAGATCCCACTTCAGTGGGTCACTGGGTCCCTCATCAAGGGACGATATGGAAATATGGTGGTCTGGCTTTCACTGATTCTGGGACAGCCGTTGTGCATTTTCATGTACTTTCATGACTACTATATCATGCAGTTTATGAATCAAACTGATGAACCATGTGTCCTCAGCTAAATTCAGAAATTGAAAAATCCAATACGTTTGATGAAGTGCTTTTCGGGGCATTTATTTGGCAACTCTTGGCGGCATTTTAATGTTATAGCATTTTTGTCTTATAGTGTTTCAATGGGTTGTAGATGTATCGCCTAACAAGAAAGTGTCTATGTAATTATTTTTATATATAATTCTAATATCGTAGTCTATATCGATGCGATGACGCACATTAACCGTATTCGGCGTAAACCTTTGCATAGGTTAGACCTAGCATTGACATAACAGTGCCTAAAACGCGGCTCTGTTTCTGATATAGCTCAACCTTTGCACTGCGAAATAGCTAAAACGGTTAAAGCTATACTGTACCAACAAAGTGACCCCAAAACGGAACCTTATTCCTTAGTAGACCATTAATATTTTCTGTAGAAAGAAAGTTCACCAAGCCGTTTGCACCAAATGTGGTTAACCATTTGCTAACCATATGGTTATTTGCTAACCAAATGGTTAACTAACCATTTGCTAACCATAACCATATGGTTAGCAGTAACTACCTTGCACCAAATGTGGTTAGCAAATGGTTAGTCAACCATATGGTTAGCAAATGGTTAGCAGGAGCTAGAGGAGGAACTTCTCTGAACCAATCAGATTACGCCGCTGTTCTAGTTTATCCAATTAATTACATTGGAATTTTAAAAAGCTTCTTTCACGATTAAACACATTTCAGTGTCGTGTATCTATATAATTCCTATCTTGTACCTTCTGTCTATAAAATGAACTTTTATAATTCCTTATAAAGTAGGTACAAAAACATTCGTGAGAAAATCTCACTATGCAATTGATAAAAGCTAAAGACCATTTAAAAGCAGCGACATCTTGTGATCAACTCCGCAAAAATTATATTTCGAATACAAGTACTTTTCAAAAACACTAGTGATTTAGAAGATATTTTTAACTTTTCTTACCAACTTATTTATGAACCACGTAAAAATGTTTGATCACTTCAACATGTTATATATACTCTAACATGTATTCCATTTATTCTTCCTTAGTTCTACGGATTGGTCTGTAAGTTTCTTCCCAGAACGTGAAAATTCACTGGAAGTTCGTGGTTAACCCTGCTCAAGAGCAGGGTTAGCTAGCCACATGTTAACCACTTGCTTAGCATTTGGTTAGCAAGTGGTTAAGGTGGTGATTCCCTTTGGTCACAAAAGTTTGCACCATTATTACTCGTTCATTACTTGGAGTTAAGAAGCCATTTTTATATAAAAATGTAGCTTGACATTTTCTCTTTTTAATGCATACCATTAAACTAATGTTGCTTTTTAAAATATTTTTGACACATTTTAGAAGAAGTATAATTTTCCAGATTTTTTGCAGACTCAAGTAAATTTTTTCGCGAGACATCGGTTATATCATTCGATACCTCCATCAAATAGCTGGGGACGATTTTTTATTTATTGTGAAATCGCTCTTCGTTATAGAGAAATAAGCTGAAATGTGTGCGTAACCTGTATTTTGCCTACTTTTTCCAATTTGTCAAGCGATTACTTTAGCTAGAAAGCAGTAATCGGGGCAACTAAAAAAACGTCCCTGGGTATATTTGTGCAGAACTCATTTGTTCAGTAGCAGCCCTCCAACTTGCATGGTGAATGCTCCACAATCTTTGGAAAAAAATTGGTCGTGTTTTTGCAAAAACTACATTTTTCATGATAGCAGCCCACGGGATAGCTGTTGGAAGACGATCATCCATCGGATAATTTGCCCCCGTGAGACCTTCAGATCGACGCCCTTAGTTTGATTTTCCGGCTTGTGCAGTTCAAGAAATGATGGATTATTTGATTTCTGCAAAAATGACAAGTTTTCGACGCCAAAACAAGAAAATCGGCTACATCGCACGCTAGAGAAAAGATAGAAAGTTGCTTTAAAAAGCAAAAATGTGAAGCTCAACGAGATCTTTCAAATGAATATAGTCATAACTGTATAGCTGCCGCCAAACTTTCAGAAATTGGGAAAAACCGCCCTGATCGGAAACCTCGAATTTTTGAGGTGTTAGAACGCTAAAAGAATGCATTTCGGAAAGTTTTGCCAAATTTCATCCGGATTTGCGCCGCCAACCAACAATTTGTGCCCAAAAGGAATCACCACCTTATGTTAACCACATTTGGTGCAAAACAGTTTGTGGTTAATTTCTAGTTAACCAAGTGGTTAGCAGCAAATCCGCTAACCATTTGCTAACCACATTTGGTGCAAACCAATGTCAAGACTAACTAATAAACATGAATTCATTTTCTATCTACTAGTATTTCTATCGCAACCACATCGAGCTGTGATGTCATTCCGTCGGAGCGATGCGATACTTACATTTAATACACACTAGTAGGCATGGGCACGGGTAGTCGGGCACAGAAAAATTTTCAAGTACCCGGGTCCTGCTTCGGATCCAGTTAAAACAGAAAAAACCGGATAAGACTGGGACTTTCAAGTTTGCCCTCCCAACACTCAAAAATTTGAAGATTTGACGAATCGAGCTATAACATTTGGCAGGATTATGTTTTCAACCACCCAGAGCTCGCGAAATTCGGTTCAACGCCTTATAGCTCGCACCAGTAATAAAATTTTCTTTTCGTTAGCCAAAAATTTTTAAATTTTGGCCGAAACTTCGACTTTGAAGAGTAATTCCCAGAGATGCAGATAAGATACAGACGTCTAATATTTTTCTGCAGATAGGGGCACATGTGCCAAATCATATTTGCAAATGGCAACTTTGATGCAAGGGTTTTGCAGCCAGCAGATTTTTTAATTAATTATGTTGGTAGGTGTGAAAAACGGGGGGTCGGGCACATAAACCCGACGGCTGCACATGGCTGGAAGGCAGCTAAGATCTCAGTACCCAATATTTTTTTGACCACACCCATACTCTAAATCTTCGCCAAAAAGTAGGCCAATCGGACAAAGTCGGGGCAAGCCGATTTTAGTAGCCCCCCCCTTAACTCGGTGTTAACCTTCAGGTTTCGTAACCCTGAGCTGAAAAGCGCTGGTGCAGAGGGTTAGGGTTAACCTTTACCATAAGGTTAACTCGGTGTTCTGTAACCTGCTGCACTCAGGGTTAACTCGGTGTTAACCTTAACTTGAATCTTATTTGGTGCAAACGAGCGAAAGACATTGAACTCTGCAGAGGCGTCCGATCGTGAAGTTCTAAACGGATGCAGTGGTAACATATAGTCACAACACTCTGTTAACATAATTTGTTACTAATTACGCACGTAAACAGCAGCAATCGTGAAAAATTTATCCGTTAAAATAGACAGAAGTTGTGGATGTTTTTGTACAGGCGGACATTGTTTGTCATTGCGAAAATCCACACTCATGCAGTTGTCCTGGAAAAATGTTGTACCGTAAAGTGTTTGGGTTTGCTAGTGGCTATAAACGTTATAAAACACCAACACAAATTTATTGCAAATAATTAAAAGCGCATTCAGTTAGTGATTAGCAAACAACGCAAAAACAAACAAGACAAATGCAAAATGCAAAAACAAAACTGAAGACGAAAGCTTACTACAATACGCATCAATTCAAAATATATATGAATGACAGATAATTTAAAATAAAATATTTCCAGTACAATGACTAGCAATCTCCAAACTGATCATTCAAATAATACGTTCGAAGAAAACAAAGAATAAATGAACTCTGCAACAAATAACAAAATTCATGGAAATACATACATACAAGAATGACAAAAATTAAATAATAAATAATTATATGTTCTTCAGATATTGAATAACATAGTAGTCATGAAAATACATAAATATCGCCAGTGGCTGTCCCAAAATCAGTGAAAGCCAGACCACCATATTCCCATATTTCCCAGTGAAGACGGAACCAGTGACCCACTGTAGCGGAATCTGTGCCAACATTCCGCTGAAGGCCCAGATTCGAAACATGCTGAGAGGAATGGAAACGAGATATTCATGGAAAAATGCCGATGTCAGGAACACCACTGTTGTCGCCTAAAACAAAAAGGACAGTGTACCAATGCAGACAAGTAGATAAGGCAGATTAACAACTTATGAATTTTTAAGGGGGGTGAGCTCCAAGTCTGGGGGAACCAAAAATATGTATATATGTTTTAAAGTCGTGCTTCCCGTGTATTCAGTCTACTTTGGAAATAACTTATATACTTAATATTGAGTTATGCGTTGAGTCACATATCAATTTGAAACTCTTCATACAAGAATAAAAATGCTACGACGGAGCATGAACAATGCAATATGGGTGACAGTAGGTTTTAAAACGTTAATATGGGAGGGGCAGCTTGTAAATGACAATAGGACTAGGTCAAAAGCGCAAAAAAGCTAAAAGCGTTAAAAGCGCGAAAACTGCCCAAACAGATGCTGGCGGCAGTTCTTCAGAAAGTTTTAATTTGCAGCATAACTCTGTAAATAGTTGTGCTACTTACATAGTAATTATAGTATAAACGTACGCAACGTCAAACGTTTTTCTCATTAACCTAATATGTACAATATAAACTGAAATGGATGTCAGATTCTCCGCTGACAAAGCAAAAAACAACGTAACGAGAACTGTGTTGTTTATCTGGAGTAAGAACTAACACTTAACACTTTTCGCATTCGACTTAATACAAGATTCTGAGCTGACAGTCAGAAAAAATACCTTGAACACCTTTCTCCCAGAGCTGCATTGTTTATTTGAAATAAGCTTTAATATTTCAAACTCGTCGTGCTTGCTTCGAAAGCTGAAGAATGTAGATTTTACTCGTATATGCCGGAGTGGAGCATGAATGACCGCGAATATGGGTTGTTCAGCGAAGCTAATCCATATTAGTACGTGAGCTTTTAACCTAGTCCTCTTGTCATTTACAACCTGCTCCTCCCATATTAAAGTTTAAAAATCTAGCCCTATTTCTGCTTAAAACCTACTGTCACCCATATTGCATTTTTCAAATATTGAAGCTTTATGAAAGAAGCTTTAAGAATTCCACCCAACTGAACCGACATAACAAAGAAGCTTGAAAAGTACCAATTTACTCACTTACTGGATACTTACTGGATCAGACATCAGCAACTGATGATTTCCACCTTTTTCTAGAGTTTTAATGGTCTTCTACGAGTATGCAAAACCTCATAATGCAACAAATCAGTAGCTAGTCATAGGCCGTGCTGTACCTCAGCAGCACTCTATTGCAGCGCAACCCAGCGCAAACTATACTGTCATTGAAGGAAACTTAAACGGCACAATGTGTAATCTTTTGCTGCAGTTATATGCAAAATTTTGGACGATTGCAACTTATACGCAGGTAGCTATAGGCCGCGCTGTACTTCAGCAACACCCTACTGCTGCGTAACCAGATGCAAACATAACTACCCATGAATGGAACTATGTGGCACGTTTTGTAATACTCTTCGGTACTTGCCTGCAAAATTTCAGTCGATTGCAAGATATCTGTAGTTAGTTATAAGCCGTGCTGTACTTCAGCAGCAATCTACTGCAGCGCAACCATATAGTAACATCGTATTAAGTATACAATCTAATCCTTTAGCCTACATTTATAGTTAACCATATTTTGCTTTGGGCTGTTTATTATTCTTATCAAAATTGGCACTTTACAAAATGAATTAGAAAATTTAGATGTTTTTTAGCGTATTAAAATTTCTTCAGTTGCCGCTGCACCCAGAAAACCTCAGTTATGCGATTTAGTAAATTTTTGCACGCTTTTGCAGGATTAGCTTTCATATCTTCCAAATGGCCCATACATGTCAGTATCGGTTTGGGTTCATCGTTATAACGACAAAACTAACAAAACTAACAAACTAGGAATATATATACGCTGTATATCGTGAAAATTGTAGAAAGCCCATAAATACCCCAAAAATCAATTGTTAGAAAAACACGGTTCTTAGAAAAACACATCGAAAAGCACAACGATAGAAAGCTAGCTTCCAAGGGCAAGTAGACCCTAACCAGGAAACCTACCTGACACTTAGTGTAGCCCCGGTTTATGAGAGGCTTATAGAGATGTCGAACACACCAACGATGAACTGGGATATTCCAGGCTCGCCAGAAGTACTGAATCGTCTCAGAATTCCACCAGTCCAGATAGAATTCTCGATCAGCGAAACGCAACAGCTCAGCCGTCGCGTTCAACACCGAATGAAACAGAAAGTAGAAGAAAACCAGCCAGATCAAGTGATTTGGAACCGCCAGTTTCAGCAAACGCTCCAGCATTCGTCCTGTGTTCATCTGAAATAAAACGTGTATACCTATAATGAAAACAAATTGGTAACACATGAACGTCTGTCATCAGGACACAAATTAAAGTTTAGATCGTTGTATTGAAAACATAACAAAAAGATTGCGATTTGTTACGAATTTTAGCCAAAAATAGCAAGAAAACGATATGTTGGGACCTCCAGTTTTAAAAATTGCTACAGTTCAATTAAAAATATATTTGTACACGTATTTTTGGCAGAAATGGCTTCGCAGTAGTAGACTACCCTTTTCCCTTCTCGGCGTGGAGGTCTACACGTTTTCTACCGGTCTGTCCCCCATCCTGTGCACGTTATACTATGGACACAGGAGTTCTGTAATTGGGGCGGCTAACAAGAGGAAGGTAATTAACCTGTCTGCAAAAATGTCTGATGACAAGAATGATGTTAAAATATTTCGAAAAAATACAACTCTTCCAAACATTCAGTTGGACTCATACGTAATGCAGACCAAAACAATTTTTCACACTCTCCGGGCTGGGTTTATTTTACTGGGGGGGGGGGGGGGGGGCCCCCACTTTTTGGGTTCCCCCCCACTCGAGCACCCCCCCCCCACTCGGCCCCACCCCCACTTTTTTGGGCTTCCCCCCACTCACCCTGAGGTGCCCAGAAATTGCCAAATTTTTAGGATTTTTGGTCAAAATTTTCAAAATGTTTCCGGCTTGGCCGGAAATTTTTAATCAAAAATCGCCTTTTTTGGTGCTAAAACTTGATTTTTGAGCACTTTTAAGCATACTTATAGCAGTGTATTTGGAAGAAAGGCTATTTATACAGCACCTATAGCATTATTAGCCCATTTTATTCCCCCCCCCCACTTTTCGACCTCCCGCCACTAGTGGAGGGGGCGTCCCCCCTCTCCCCCCACTTATTTTTGCCTAAAGAAAACCCAGTACGGGTAATCTTTGAAAGAAAATCTGAACGAGGAAAACTGTAAAGGTTCAAAAGGTTCAAATCTTCTCAACCGCCCTCTGTTGTAACATCAGCCAGTCATTTGCACGCAAAGCCAAATACCAGACGTAGGTAACCAATTTTACTCCACTTTTCAACTATATACTTACATCAATCAACGGTTCCACCGAATTTTTCAGTAGCGGCGAGATCCACTGCTGACAGAGACCCAGAATCAGCTGGCCTAGGAAGAAGATCTCCAACAGTCGTTTGGCCAGGAACCATTTCCGGATTCTAGGCGAGCGGGGAAAGTTAAGCTCATAGCAGAGCGTGGGAACCATGACGAAGTAGGCCATATTGAATATGGTCAGGTTGTCCGGATAGCTGACCGGAGACCGAATGGACTCATCCCTCTTAGCGGTGGCGGCGGCGCGATGATGATTCTGATGATGAGATTGCTTTCCGGCAGCAACCGGACCGGAACTGGTGCCCCCGGAATTCGGGGAAACGGTGGACTGGGCCGCCGGGCCTTTCTTCAACTTCCGTGACTGACGACACCACCCGTTCACCTGAACATAGGAGACCAGTTTCAGGAAAATGACCGAATAGATGCCCAGACAGAAACAGGAGGCCACTGGACGCGGTTTCAGGATCCAGATGACTGCAGCCGGAAAAACGAGGACGGTGAGGACATTCAGGGTTTGCAGGATCGTGCCCAGGGTCTCTGAAATCAGGTCACGTGACAGCAACTTTTCCACAAACAGGGCAAAGGCCAGAAAACAGCTGCTCAGACATAGGAGGGAGGCATTGGGCCAGTGATAGGGCTCGGCCAAAAATACAGCGATCCATTCCAGGGGATCAACCAGGATCCCGTATTTCAGGATATTTTCCACGGCCACACGAGCATTGGACAGTACCAGCAGGAGGATACAGAGGTTGAGGAAACCGCGATAGTTTGTGTAACCACTGGAAGTGCTGAACAGGGAGTCTTTGACGGAATGTAGGGGCTTGAGGGCCCGGTCAGCCCGGGACTCGCGTTGACGCTTGACAGCTGCGGTGGAGCCGGGGAGGAAACCGTTGGCAAAGCCGCGCTGATTATGATGGGCCACTGGTGGGGACAGGGGTCTTCCCCCAGGCGAAACGTTACCATTCTGAGGAAGGGAACCATTATGCTGATCCATGTTGAGTTGCTCCAGACCTCGACTAGCGCTCAGAACCCGGAGACGTCTGTTACGAACGCCGCCATCACCGGATGCTTTGGAAGCCGCTGCAGAGGGCTTCTGTCGATCTTTGGAAACGTTTGCCGTGCCTATTAACAGCGACTCGGATCTGATTCTGTCCATAGTCATTCTTGAAGAAAAAGTTTACACTATCTATTATATAATCAATAAGTAGGCAGCGGCCAACGAAACAGGATGCCGAACTGAAGGTTGCAGCTGTAGCTCTATAAGACATTAAAAGATTACACACACAGTAGTCACATAAATTTTTAATGCAGAATAGTAAAGCTAAAACGTTTTATGAAAATACGGTATTGATACGATAGTAGCAATTGACTCTGAAAATTTAAATTTTCAGAATTTGAGGTTTCACGTTTCCTGTTAGGACGGACCAAGGGAAACCGAAGTTTTTGTACAATGTTTCTAAATGTTTTCGGAGACGTCGAATACGCGAGGCGGATCCAGGGGGGGGTGGCCGGCCCCGCCGTCGCGATTCGAAAGTTGGAAAAATTAAGGAGAAAAATAGGGAAAAAGGTAAAAACCAAAAAATTTCGCGCCGTCGGCGCGAATTTTTAATTTTGAACGGCATATTTATTGCATTTATAAAGAGAAAACGTGAAATGCATTCGATTTTTTGGAAAAAGTTACTATTTTTAACTAAAAATGTGTTGTATTTTTAAAAATTTTCTGAGTTCTTCAAAATTAAAAGAATTAAATATCCGAAGACCGATTTTATTGCAAAAACAAAAAAATTTCTTCAACTTCTGGGGGGCTTTGCCCCGTCCCCAAATCCTGGATTCGCCATTGATAGGAAGACCGCTTTCACTTCAGTCTTTTAGTCTTAGTTTGTGGTTTACAATTTTAGCTTAGAACTAAGGAAAAGCTGAAACCAAAAACGAGGTTCGCGCTCTGCCACCCAGAAAACCTCTATGCAACGCTTTGAAGACAAAAAGTTTTCGGATCTTCTTGAAAAGCCTAAGTTTAAATTTTTAAATTTTTCACAAAGATTAATCGGAAATGTTCGAATGCATATGTCAACATGCGAATTTAAACGGACATGTATTCCGAAAGTCAGCATCAAATAAACTGGAAATTATGTAGTTCATCACATAACCAAGAAACTTCTGGGGAATTAAAAACTTGGTGGAGATTGGGTCATCGGATCAGAGTTTTTCCCATTACTAACTGCACGCTGAAGCTACAGTCAGCACACTGAATCTCCATATGAATGACAAACTAGAGAAAGTACCATCAGAAAACACTATTTTCTCCAAAACAAAATATGCAAAGAAAGCTGGCAACTTGAGTTTGAAAATTTGGCGATACTAAGGCAGACGCACACTTGAGCCTTAAAAGATGTGCACTGATGTCCACTACTCGGGCAGACGCACACCTTGTTTAACATCAAATCTTCTGGCAGGAAAAAGACATGCATCTACTTAAAGGCAGACGCAACAGTAAGTGGCCAAATTACCTTGCATAAATTGACTGCGAACTCCTCTCATTTCTCTCAAAAGCTTGGTCTTAACCGCGGCCCAGTGGCATTCAATCTGCTTTCCCCTTTTATATTCTCAATGCCCGCCCAAATTACAACTATTGGCGACATGTCGTCACAAAGGTGGATTTGAATGTATATATTGTTTAGAGGACACTTGATACGGATTTCATTCAAAAGCAATGCTTAAAATTTGAATTTGAAGGGTTCACAGTTCACACTTCTGGGAAAATTTGTGATAACATTGTTCCTGCCAATTATTCTCATTACGTCATTTACCAGCCCATGGCAACGCCGAGGCCGACGGAGCATGTCCTTTTTAAAAAGGAGGAGACGTCAGCCTGCGTGACGTCAAACAGGCTTTGAGACTCCTTCTGGCAACTTGGTTGAGTTGTTTTTGACCAACCTTACGGGACTAGTTTCCTGGCTAAACACTTTGCACCTTCGGGTGATGATCATCACATTGTGATGTCTAATGCAGCAAACAAACAAACATTCATCAATGTCGAGATGTCAATAATCTGTAAACTGTAAAACTACATACTATAGAACCTCACGACAGTAATGTAATTGTAATGTTTGACGGAAAGAAGTGCAATTTTGTAAGGTGTGCGTCTGCCTTAGTAGATGCATGTCTTTTTCCTGCCAGAAGAATTTGATGTTAAACAAGGTGTGCGTCTGCCCGAGTAGTGGACATCAGGGCACATCTTTCAAGGCTCAAGTGTGCGTCTGCCTTAGTATCGCCGAAAATTTGGCTATAAATTCTGGATTTCCATCTTTGGATTTCCTTCAAATTTCGAGTTAAAAATTGCTGCAGAAAATTGAAATTGTGGCGTTAAAAAGTGGATTTAACGGTTCAAAAAGATATTTCATGACTGTGCAACGTTCGGCTGCATCCAACACAGGATTTAAAGTATGCAAAGTTAAACATTTACGACACACCATAGAGCCAAAGTATACACCATTTAAAATAAAAGATTAACACCACTTAATGAGACCACCGCGAAGTAAACAAAACCAAGTACCACGTGATGGCAATGTTTAGGAGAGCTAAAAGTAAGCGTCGAGATATGAAACGTTGCACTGGCTGTCAGTAAGCAGCGACTTATGCTTGCTCTCATAAGAGGTGGTTAAAAATAAGTCAAAAACACTAAAAAATCCTTGAAAACAAGTCTATTATTGCATCAGGTAGGCAAGAATTCCAGTTTAACTAAGCAACGGCGGTTGTCTGTGTCAACAGAAAGAGTGAAATATTCACGTGAAACTCAGTGATAAATATGGGCGACAACCGTTATCTTATCAGCGCGTACGTTTTCTACATACGTATAGGCTCGCATAGTAATAAACCACATTATATTCTGACGAAAACAATTCCAGGGAGCGATGACCAAAGTGTCAATTATCTGCAAATTTTTTTAAGTCAGCGCCTTTTATCAAAGGCCAAAAATGAAATTCAACCAATAGTACAAAGTCTATGTGCAAGTAGGCAAACCAAAATCAAACACCGTCGTCGAAACGATTTACTTTTACTTCAAATCGAAAACACACAAAGGATGCGCATCGCATACCAATGCATTAATTAGACATGCGAGAAATGTACAAGACCAGAAACAATATAATTCAAAGCAGTCAGTCATACAATACTAAAACTGTCGTTAATCATTTAAAAAACATTATAAGGAGGAACGAACGAACAATGTTGAATTAGTTACGGTCAAACGAATATCATTTTATTAGCACACTACATTGAAATCATACGTAACATACGGCGTTTATATATACAAAACAAGTTCCAATGCATAAGTACACCGAGTCACAAATCTTTACAATATGATACGTGCATTCATTTTACGGTAAAAATGACTGATTATCACTATCATGTTTCAATAATCACTAAATCGACAGAACTACAACTAAAACAAAACTCAGTTGAAAGGCATGAAATAGATAACAGAATTTTAACGGCTACAATCCGCCCTTTAAGGTGCTGGTTCGGGTTCGTGTATTTTTGGGCTTTAAAAGCGCAATTGTCGTTGAAATTTACTCAAATTTGCTACAATTACATTATTTACCCTATAAAACATGTTGGAAAAGTCGCGGCTTAAAAATTTGAGTTTTGGAGAAATTAGCTTTATTCAGCCATAACTTGAACTGTGACCACCCTACATGGATGTACTTATAGCCATTGGAATCCTCTCACCAAGACCTACAACTTTGCTCTCGAGAGTTTTCTTCGATTCCTTAAGGTTTAAGAGATAACAGCGAATATTGATTTTAGAGGTCCAAAACCGGCCATTTTTCGAAAAATCAAAGATTGCAAGATTTCGACAGCTTCAACAGCGCTGGTCCGTCGGTCAAGTAATGTCCATATTTCTGGACCTAAAGGACATCTTATGCCCAAAGGAGAGCTCTCTGCGGTATCTCTGCCGGCGCACAGCAGCGAAAATGTGAAATTTTGAAAATCGCAACTAGATTGTTTTGAACACGGATTTCTCTCAACTCATACAATCAATTAAAAAACGGCTTTACACACGTATTTTTGAGACAATTGCCGAAGGCCATTTTTCGTGGATTTGCATTTTGACTTTCAGTTCGAGAGAAATAAGCGTGCAAACTTGAAAATTTTGACGAAAATCGGACAAAATTTACGCTTTTCTCAAAATCTTGAGCTTCTTTACTCGTTAAACAATTTCAGAAAAAATAGCCCTCGGGAAGACGTTTCTTTTGAAGCCTGAACTGGCTGCTTTTCGTTGGCTTTCCCACACTTCGAGAAATCCATGTTCAAAAATTGTTTTCATGGTATTGCAAGTCGTTGATCAAATATCATGTTGTTCAAGCCGAAGAGTTGAAATGAGACAGCTACACTGTACCTAGTTGTAACAAGCACATTCTAAGCTTTAAAATGATATAAAAATTATTGTTGAACTCCAAACATTGAGCAGATTACAGTCTTTCAAAATTTGCTGCAAATACCCGAACCAGCACCTTAAGCGCCCCGTCTCAAGTGTTGAGCTCACTGATGCATAATTATGTAAAAACGACAAGCAACCTAAACATGAATTTTGCAAGAAAGCAAAAATGCACAAGTTATTATCAAGAAGAACAGATAAAATTTGAGAAGTGAGCTAGTGTTATTTCTTTCCTGACTTCTTTATGCCACCCTGGTTACCTAAAACAAACAAACAAATAAATATTAATAACTATACTAATAATACTGCTAATAATAATAATACAAGAAATTTAAATTATAGGAACAAGTTAAGTTTCGTACCAACTTTTTATTTTCGTTTTCCGGAATTTATGTCTGGAATGAAGTTAACACAAAATAGAAGTCCGACCAAGAAAGAATTCAAAAAATCAAAAATATACTCTCGTGCTAATTCATGAACTATCCATTTGTAGACGTGAAAAACATCAAAATTCGTATGTTAGTAGTGCATGCGACCTCTACCAGACTCAATTCTCACCCGCGGCTCATCAGTGGAGGAGTGTGGAATTCAGTTTTTTAATTACTTTTACAAATTCCCCCAAAAAATAAGCTAAAATTAGTTTCGCCGAGGGTCGCCTCAAATTAGCGAAAATTAATTGACATATATATAAACGTGATACAAGAACTGCGACAACATAACGTAAACAAAACATCTATTTAGAAATATGTACCAAAGAATTCTAAAGGATTATTAAAATTTTTATGTTTACACGACTTCAAAAAGTAGCGTTTTAAATTATGAACTTTATATTTCTTCTGTATAAGCTTTCGATATAATTCTGTTGATATGATAAGCTATGGCTGGATGCGTATAATCGTGAAAAACAAGAAAACAAATGTTTTATGAAACTCACTGAGTCGGCCACAAGTCCGTCCTAAACTTTGGCGTTATTTTTTGGGCGGAGGAATAATCTCACCACTGTTATTGTTAGTAGTAGTTTAAATCTAAGTTAATTTTTACTTTCTGAATTAAACAGGTTTGCAAAGTATATATATATACAAGTAACAAAAATGCTCCGCACAAAAGAGGATAATATGTGTGTGTTGGTTGTGTTATATATATATATATATATCCTTTAAATATCCTTTAAATAAATAATAAATAAATATAAATACTCATATATATCTTTTAAATTCCGGTTGAAGAAGTGAAGACAAAAGTTTCATAGGCACGTGACGTTATTTGGCACAGCAACTATTGGTGGATGGTTCCATGTCAAAAGTTGTTCAGCTCATTTATGGCTTTCATTTGATATCAAATTTTACCACTTTTGAAAAATTTTATGTTTGACCCAAAATCGCCTAAGTCCCCACCACAGCACTCTACAGCCACTTTGGGTACGCAGTTCTATGACAAAAGTTGCTCAGCTCACTTAGGGCTTTCATTTGATACCAAATTTGACCACTTTTGATAAACTTTATTTTCGATCATTTCACCCTCCCACCCGACTGACCCTTCAAACGGCAAAGTAGAACCAGCCCAGCAAAATAGATACGTCGGACGGCAAAACGAATACCGGGAATGAGCTGGGCACACCAGAAAACCCCTATAGACAAAGTTTTGAGAGGTCAGGTAGAGCCTACTATGGACCTCCAGGAAGCGGTTCCCGACTTGACCCTCCCAACGGCAAAGTGGAACCAGCCCAACAAGATGGGTGGGTCTGACGGTAAAACTGACTGCGGGAATCGATTCTCCGTGCCAGAAAACCACTGTATGGAAGATTTGAGCTTTCAAAGTTAAACAGATAGCGAGAAATTTCGATTTTTCATTTTTCGAATTTTCGCCATCTTTGACGGGCCACTGTGGTCGCTAGGGAAGTGATAGAGAAACGCAACCTGGACCGTTAGTCAGTTCAATATATGTAATTTCTGAATATAAAAAGAAATCAGCTTCAGCTCGTAACGTTCGACCTGAGCGACGACCACAAAAATGGTCACTTTCCGCTATGAGCCGACTTTGCAGCGCCGCAGCTCGCTGCGGCGCTGTGGCGCAGCTGCGGCGCAAAAAAAGCTGTGATTCTTAAATTCTTTAGAGGGTACTACTAGACCCCATAGCCCTGTAGGTTGGCCCACCGCTGCAGATCACGTGAAAGCGGCGAACATTATGTACAATACAACCATCAAATAGGAGAAACCGGAAAAAAAACATCGCCGCCATAACCGGTCCGGGGCGCAACTATTTAACAGTAAGTGATACGGGGCTGAAACTTCACAGGTATACTAAACTCGATGTGCTCTACAATTTGCGCATGAAATCTGCGCAGGATCTGCGCAGGATTTTGCGCAGCTTATTTTACACTGTCTCTAGCCACTTTTCACACATATTATAGGGGTCGCTGCCGCGACCCCTATGATATATATACAAGAAAGAAAAATGCTCCTCCGGAGCATGTAAAAGTAATATGGGTGGATGGGGTGAGGTTGCGAAATCAAGAAAGGACTAGTTTTGAAAACGCTTAATATGGGGCTAGGTTCTAAAAGACGGGAGGACTAGGTTGTGGGCGAACTAATATGGGCACAGCGTCGCCGAACAACTATTGGTTCAATCCGGCAGGGTTGCAGTCAAGGACAATCGGTATAAAATTATTCTTGAAATATATGCTGTCTGTATAAATGCATAAAATGAACAGTACGCTTAGACCTTCTCGAAGGAAAAGTCTGACTATATAATACATGGAAGACTATATAATACATTTAGAATCTGGAGCTATAATTTAAAGTCTAGAAATTGATATAGATGAATGTATAATATTTGCAGCCCGCGAATATGGGTTGTTCGGCGACGCTGTGCCCATATTAGTTCGCCCACAACCTAGTCCTCCTTTCTTTTAGAACCTAGCCCCATATTCATACCTGAGCGGGAGGTCGAATTTCATTGACCCTTGTGGAAGCAAATTTGGGTACCCCTTGTGAGAGCGATTTTTCTTAGGGGTACTTTTGAAAGCGATTTTTAAGCTATTTTGGCCTATTTATAGCAAAAAACAGCCATTTTTAAGCTAAAACACGTTTTGTGGACGTTTCTTAGCTAAAAATAGTAATTTGAAGTGAAAAATTCCGGCGAAGCCGGAAAATTTTTGTAAATTTTAGTCGTAAAACCTATTTTTTGGGCAATTTTCTTACCCCTTGTGGCCAATTTTCTTACCCCTTGTGGGAGCAATTTCGCTACCCCTTGTGGGCGACTTCGCCGAGGGGGGGAAATTCCCCCCCCCTTGTCCACCTGTGCCCATATTAAGCATTTTCAAGACTATTTATTTATTTCCTCACCTCACCTCACTCACATTTAAGAACCTCACCCCATCCACCCATATTACTCCGGAGGAGCATTTTACTTTCTTGTATATAGATATATACCTGATCTGGGGTAGGGGCTATCTCCATAGTTTCACCAGGGGGATACCCCCCCAAAATTGAGGTGTTTTAAAGCTAAAATAGCGAAAATGTAGTCAAAAATCCGGCGAAGCCGGAAAATTGTTGAAAATTTAGGGTAAAAATGGTAAAATTTGGCAAGTTTTGCGGTTATGGGGGAGGTCGGAGGTCGCCGCCCACCACCCACCCCCAATTGGGATAAGCCAGGAAGGGGCCGAGCCGAGTGGGGTCGACCAAAATATTCCGTGGTTCAAATTTCTAAAGAAATCATGATAAAATTTTATGCGGAAACTCCGAAATTTTTAAGAAGTTTATTTTACTGTAAACAATAACGACAACAAACGTCGATCATATTATTCATTTGCGCTAGAGTACAATTTTCTGAAACAATTATATAACTAGTAGTAGTCTGTTATTAGGGGTTTTTTTTCGCTGCGGGCCACCAGACTTGATTGCCAGGAACCGACCTTGAACGGAGCACACTCGGGTATACTTCAAAGATTTCGAGTTACAATCGTCCAAAACAAACTTTTGTCTCAGATATCGTTCAAGCTTTGCCTTAAGGAAAATTTGAGGTTGCTATATATCTCGCAGCAGAAAAATTGTGATACTTGAGAACTCAGATCACAAAATCATTCAGGCCGTTTTACTTCAGATAAGAGATTATCTCCAACTCACCAAATGGTCCTTTTCCTGACGCCTTTGCTGCGGCTTCTTTTAAGGCTTTTTGGTCGGCCATTTGCTTCTTTTTGAACTCAGCATCATCCTAAAAGTTAAAATATATACGTACATAATTCTCTAAAGTGCCGGAGTCACACATAATCACATATATACGCATTATGTACATGGGGTATAAAGGTATAAAGGCGTCTGCGCGGATCCCTGGAGACCGTGTTGGCTTAGTGCCAGCTAATCAGAAGTCCGTGAGAGGTAAAAATGTTACCACCGGAAAGTACTCGAGTAGTATATACTACAAGCATCACCATAGGCGTAGATAAGGGGGCGGGCGCCCTCCCGAAGCCCCTTTGCCCTCCTGGAAATTTTGTCAGCGAAAAATTTTTAAGGTAGCGCGCAGCGCGAGCTTATCATATTGCGCCGTTTTTTTGCTGGCGAAGTAGTCTGAAATACAGGTTTTAACCTTTAATTTCTCGAAAAAATCGCTAGCTCTGAACCAAACTAGAAAACAATTTTGTGCGAAAGTTACTGGAAAAATAGGTTTAAAACATAATAGTATAAAAATTTTATACTGGGGGCTGTGCACCCATGCCCCATACTCCCGCTTGTTTGCGTTCTTACTCATATTGCTAACTGCTATGACAAGTTGATACGTATTGTTTCGGTCTTTTAGTCTTGCAGATGTGGCACTTATAAAGAAAGTGTTCAAAATTAATTCCTCAGGGAGTCTAAATTGAAAAATGCTACAACTTCTGGGGGGCTCCGCCCCTCAGACCCCCCGTGGGTCCTATTTCTTTGCGACATTTAGTTTCTCCACAGCGCTTCCACGCGTACAATTCTAGCTCTCATATTATTTGCTGATCTGAAATATACAGCAAGAAAATGCTACATACATACAGCAGCTACATAGGATTGGTTATTTTATTTGAAAATTTCGGCCAATGCACACAAAGTAAAGAGGGGGATTTTTAATTTAGCTCTGTAGCTTTCAGGAGATAGGTCCAATCTTTGAATTTTTGGCCTATTTGGGCTAAAACTTAAGTCATACTTTTACAAGAAATGCCTTAAAAGTCACAAAAAATGGCGTTTCTCGACCTTGGGGTGGTACCTATATATTGTAAATCTGGGTCCCTGAAAATGGTGAGCATACTGCCGATGCTCCCCGAAGTAGCCACTGATCAGCTTGGCTCCCGTGCTTCTTCGCCCAGGATCAAACTTGGGAAAATTCACTATAAACAGCGTTTCGGCGTTTTGGTTGTGGGCATATATAGTAAATAGACTACGCTCGTTTCATTGGGCATATTTTCGAAATTGACAGAAGTGACCACTAATAACTACTGCCTAGGGGCCCTATTGACCATCCGTCAAACGGCCTAAACAGCGTTTTTCGGCGTTTTGGTTGGGGGCATCTATAGTAAACCGACTACGCTCGTTTCAATGAGCTTACTCCGAAAATGATAGAAGTGACCAGTGGTCACTACGGTCTGTGGGGCCTGCAATGCGGGAAAACCCGAAAGGTGAGAAAAAAGCCAAAATTTTTGCCGGAACAGTTTTTACTATACCATTTTTTGAAATAGCGGGTCATTTTAGCACATCTGCCTATGTACATAAAAAAATCAATATTTTCCCAAAAATTCACGTCAAATTGACTTTTGAGAACTTAAAAAACTTTGTACTGTTATTTTGAACACATATGTAAACATAAGTTAATTTTGTAAACTTTTGAAATTTGCTTAATTTCTGCAATTTAAGCATCCTATCACATAGAAAACGTATTTTCGTTGAATTTAAACAGCCAAGCCCGACTCATTTTAGTGTAAACTCAGCGATGTTTGACAGAATTGAAGAATTTGGCTTTGGCTTGAAATGGGACCATGCCAGATTTCTGCCACCCGGACTACAAATAAAAGGATGAACCTGGGTAATCTATGCGTACCAAATTGTCCAAATTGAGCTAAGATATGCATGAATTGTTTGCTGCTAATAAATGGCTAAGCCACATAGCATATACCATGGTGAAGTTTGAGACACATCCTCTGTGTAACTGTAATCCGTTTTGGGGTAGATCTCTCCTGGAGTATATTATACAGGGCGCCACCTTGCCTGACCCACATTTTGGTACCGAAAAATTCAAAATTTCAAAGTCCCAAAAAGTTTGCTGAGAAGCTAGCCGCTGCTGCCACGCAATAATATCCTCTAGGCTAGTTTTGATTCGAAAGTTCTTTAAGATAGGCTATTCAAATCCGATCTAGCTCATAGTGTGACTAACTGCCGATGTGTTTTTTCCGCATCTCGGACTGGGTTCTTTCCCACCGCGCTTGCCTGTTAGAGAACCTGTTAGAGAACTCGGAGCAAGGAATAACTCACCTCTGTGTCATCAGCAGCTTGCTTTTTCGGCTGTTTCAGAGGTTTTTTCTTTCCTCCTGCAACAAGAACAAACTGATATTCATGAGTTCTGACAATTGGCATTTCAGAGGCTTTATTATATAAAAACGAAAAGGCTTCACTGCCCTCCATCACAAGATAACGAGTGGACTTCTTAAAAGAACGGCCACGTAAACCACACGGAGAGAAGGAAAAAAGGGTAGACCCATATGAAGTTTAAAGATCCCCAGCCCAGACCACAATTTATATAAACATTTCTAATCAAATTCGCAATGCAGCAGTTTTATTCTGTTTTACAAATATATAAATCTTAAAAATTGCTCAAAATTAATAAGTCTGATGTCTTGGAAATTTTCGTCCAAATATTTAAAGTAGACATTTTCCTATCTACATTTGACATGTGCCTTCTTAAAACTGCCTCACATATTTAGATTTAGCTTAGCGTCGCTTGCTCCATTGACAAAGAGACAAACGCGCGGTGACACGACATTTTTCAAATGCCTTTTCTCGCGACAGCATAAGGTTTAGGTCTAATCTAAAATGGGACTTTTCATTCTGCAAAGTCCGTTGGAAAGTTTTTAAAACTTCCTGTTAAAAACCAGAATCATCTATTTAATAAAGGAATATCACGTCGATTACGTAAATGATTGGAATGAGAATGTTGAAGTGCAACACAATAACAAAGAAGTTTCAGTAGAAATCGTACTAAGCATCGCAAATGAATATTCGCTGAAACGGATGGATCCGGCTTACCTTCCCGTCCAGACATTTTAAACGCTTATCACAAACGACAATCAGTCGAAAACGCAAAGATATATATACGTATGTGGGGTATACAACAGTCCGCGAATAGTCAATACTGATTCAAACAAAATTTCTAAAAATACAAAGTGCAAACTAAATAAAATCCTACAAATACTAAAAGTCAAAATAACCCAAATACCTACGTATATACACCCCACCACTAGCGTAGCCAGAAAAGATTTTCGGGGGGAATGCCAAAATTTGGCGGGGGTCTGGGGGCAGAGCCACCAGAAGTTGAAATTTTTTCAAGTTTGCGACGCTTGAGGAAATTTTTCAAAGCATTCTTTGAAATGGAAAAGAACTAAAGCTCAGTTTATTTTCATGCAAGAAAATGGTGCACAAACGGCACCACACCAAACCACACCCAGTAGAGTATCTTTAACTCATTTTTGACGTTCAAAAGCCATACGTATATATTATGATGGTAAATATGCGCACCGAAGGCGCAAAAGTTTTTGGAAAATGGTGGTCTACACAGTGGCTTGGTGAAAAATTTCTGAGGGGGAGCACAATTTCGGGGAGGGGAATTCCGCCATACCCCCTTGGCCACGCGCCTGTATATACAGGCCCGCACCCAGGTTTTGAAAACGAGTGGGTCCAAGGTAACATGCAACAGGGGGTCTGGGGGGCGGAGCCCCCACAGAAGTTGAAGAATTTTTGCATTTTTGGCCAAAAACAGTACACTGGACGTTTATTTCTTGTAAAAAGTATATAAATTAGCGCGACAAAGGCGCGAAAATTTTTTAAATATATATAGCTGTTTTTGCCATAAAAATAGCAAAAAGTTTCTATTTTGTCATCGAAAGGGGGGTCGAGACCCCTTGAACCCCCCCTGGGTGCGGCCTTGTATATATATATACCCCACAATATATACGTATATACTCCCAACCCTCCCCAGACTTCGCAGTGCAGAAATTTCAAAAAGACGAAAAAAGAAACGTTTCTGTTATATATTTACAACCCCTTTATTTCTTAACCCCTTTGTTTTAACTTTTCAAGACTGTTAATAATTCCATGGCATCCGTCTCTGTCAGTTCAATGATTTTCCGCGGTTTATTTGCCTTCTTCCGAAGAAGGCGAGTCACAGTTGTTAACGTCACTTTAGGAGGGCATAGATGAGTATTTCCGGTAAGCTGACATAGTGCTGATGCAAACTGCTCAACAGTCGTCTCGTCTGTTCAAACCATAAAATGCCACAGTCCATTTGATTGATAGTTCCAAGTTTTCCAGGGCCAGGGGTAATTTGTGCTTGATTTTTAATTCAGGGGAAATGAGGTGTTTATCCAAGCAAACTCCGGTGAAAGCAGCGTAGGTAAATAAAATTACAATTTCCGCGAGCCCCCCCCATATATAGTTTGCTCCAGATTTTTGGCCGAAAAGTGGCCAAAAATGGCAGAAAATCTAGTGGGTTTTGGGCAATTTTCGACGACCTCCCCCTTCCACCGTCGGATCCTCCCCCAGATTTTTTGCCCAGCCACACCTGTATGTGTCACAAGTCCTTGAGGACCTTCGAAAGTTCTGTTTGTGGAAGCGTGGAAATCTGGTCCGTGTAGGCTTATATATGACGGTTAGGGTTGTGGATCGTTGCTCATCTTAGGCATCAGTGAACACAATAGGCTTTTACTATGAAGCAGAGGGCAAGGTTATAACAAAGACAAGATAGACAATATATAGATAGATAGATAGAGTTCAGAACCACTAGCGTAGCCAGAAAAAATTTCGGGGGGGGAATGCAAAATTGTTTCGGGGGGTCTGGGGGCAGAGCCCCCCAGAAGCTGAGGCATTTTTCTATTTCGTCACCTTCGTGGAATTTTTACAGAACATTCGTTGAAATTACAATAATATTTCAAAGTACACCAAATATAGGGTAATTGCTACTCATTTCTTAGTGCGAAACACATATTATATTAGTGATGTGCGCTGAAACATTTGCCCGCTCCGGAGCTCCGGCCGGAGCGGGATGTCGGAGCACCGGATCTCCGACGGTTTGTGGAGGTTAAAAATGTAAAATTTTAATTGAAGCAAAAAAATTATTTTTGCAATGAAAAACACGCCTACTCACTGTTTACTTTTATCGCTACACATTATTATGTCCAGAATGATTCCTTTGCTATACACATTTTGTTCTATTTGCTTGCCTGTTTTTTGATGTGAAATGAGTTCAGATTTTGACAAATTTTCACAGGATTTATGGTTGTTTGATTATGCGTTCTGTTGCGTTTTTATATATATACAAAAGCCTCTGTTCGTTTACGCTGCCGTTTAATTCTATTGTTTCACTGTTTCAAGATTTGCTAAGTTTAAGTTTTATAAGATTAGGAGTTAGGACTCCATAAAATTCGTACGAGAATTTCGTCAAAAACGAAATTTTCCAATCCATAATGAATTATATATTGCAAATTTAACAATGTGGACCAGATTTGCTTTTATCCACTCCACTGTTTAACTTTTAATAAAGTATGTATATATATAATCATAAATAAACTCGGATGAGAAATTTTATCTAAAACATATTAAAAAAGATGTGTGAGAAAAAGGAAAGAAAACATATGCAGACATTGAAAGTTTGTTAAAGTTTGCGTAGAAGAATAGATTTTGTCGTAATAAGGAATAATTGATGGATTAATTAATTGCAATTAATTAAAAACTTTTATGGAAGTAATTCTTAGAGGTGATAGTTTAGAATTATATATACGTATATATAGTTAAATTTTCAATTTTATCATCTGGACAAGTTGGAAAAGTAGTCTCCAGAAAATGAATCATACAGCAGTCTTGAGAAAATAGAAAAATTAAAAATAATATATACGGGCTCTAATTAATTACAGTTTTTTACGCACTGTTCGTGAGACTAGAGAATGAAATCGTTAAAATGTTCAAATATTGCTTGCTTCATTACCCAACTTATGAACACAAAAAGGCTAAAGCTTGAAAATGGCTGCTCCGGGTACCCGGAGCTCCGGAGCAGAAGCCCGCTCCGGAGCACCGAAAATCGGTGCTCCGCTCCGGAGCTCCGTCGGAGCGGAGCTCCGGCACACATCACTATATTATATACAAGTAACAAAAATGCTCCGCACAAAAGGGGATAATATGTGTGTTGGGCCTATGTCTGTCGTTTAATCCGGTTGAGAAAGAAAGTATATAAATCCGACACAGCAAGTTTGGGTGGGTGGTTCTATGGCGAAAGTTGTTCAGCTCGATGCGGGCCTTCATTTGACTCGAAATTTGACCACTTTTGAAAATTTTAATTTTTGACCCAAAATCGCCTAAGTCCCCACCCCACCCCACCACAGCCCTCTACAGCCACTTTAGGTACGCACTTCTATGACAAAAGTTGCTCAGTTCGATGCGGGCTTTCATTTGGCACCAAATTTGACCACTTTTGAAAAATTTTAGTTTTGACCCAAATTCGCCTAAGTCCCCACCCCCACCCTACCACAGCACTCTACAGCCACTTTGAGCTTGCAATTCTATGACAAAAGTTGTTCAGCTCACTTAGCGCTTTCATTTGGTACCAAATTTGACCACTTTTGAAAAATCTTATTTTTGACCACTTGACCCCCTACCCGATTTACCCTTCAAACGGCAAAGTGGAGCCAGTCCAGCAAAATGGGTGGGTCGGACGGCAAAACGGACTCCGGAAATGAGCTGGGCGCACCAGAAAACCCCTATGGACAAAGTTTTGAGAGGCTATGCACAGTCCTATATGGTGTTCTTGGAAGTCGGTACCGACTTGACCCTCCCGACAGCAAAGTGGAACCAGCCCAGCAATATGGGTGGGTCCGACGGCAAAACTGCTTACGGGAATCAATTCGCCGTGCCAGAAAACCTTTGTATGAAAGAATTGAGCTTTCTAAGTTGAATACACTGCGAGAAATTTCGATTTTTCATTTTTCGAATTTTCACCATTTTTGACCGGCCACTGTGGTCGCATGGGAAGTGATAGAGAAACGAGACTTAGCTATTTAGTTAGTTCAATATATGTAGTTTCTGAATATAAAAAGAAATCGGCTCCAGCTCTTAACGTTCGAGCTGCGCAGCGACCACAAAAATGGTCACTTTTCGCTCTGAGCCGACTTTGCGGCGCCGCTGCGGCGCTGTGGCGCACCTGCGGCGCAAAAAAAGTAGCGATTCTTAAATGGCGCATGGGGTACTACCAGACCCTATACCCCTTTAGGTCCGGCCTCCGCTGCAGATTACGTGAAAGAGGCGGAAAGTCAGGACAATACGACCATTAAATAGGAGAAACCGGAAAAAAAACATCGCCGCCATAACCGGTCCGGGGCACAACTTTTTAACGGAAAGTGATACGGGGCTGAAACTTCGCACACATACTAAACTCGATGTGCTCTACAATTTGCGCATGAAATCTGCGCAGGATCTGCGCAGGATTTTGCGCAGCCTCTGCGCAGCTTATTTTACGGTGTCTCCAGGGACTTTTGACACATATTATAGGGGTCGCTGCCGCGACCCCTATGATAATGATATAATACACTTATTTCGCGCCGAAGGCGCTAAAATTTTTTGAAAAAGGGGCTTTTTATACATGGCAGGAAAAAATTCCTGGGGGCAACACAATTTCGGGGGGGGAATTCCTCCCATTCCCCCCACCCTTGCTACGCGCCTGGTTCAGACCACGGGTACAGCAAAGACACGGTAGCGAGCAACCAGCAACAGAACACAGCCCGCCACCCCAATGACTCAAAACAGACTTTTATACTCTAGCTAGCTCCGCCTCTCACGTGTTACCGTATCTCCCTTTTGTAATGACGCCTTGTCGAAAATTCGAAAGCTCTTTCCATCAAAATTCATAAAAACTAAGGCGGTTCCTTTCAACTCTTTCTCTGACGAAGCTTTGACTCACACTTTCGGGCATATTACGAAATACAAGAGGAAGCATAAAATTTCGGAAAGTAGCACAAATTATCCATCAAATGTCACGATTACAATAAAATTCATAGAACTAGCAAAGTCACCACAAGTATATAGTATATATATACTAAAATTCTCCAACCAACCAAACATCAGCATGTCACGCCTCAGCTGCAAGCATAGTCGTAACGGGGATTTGGGTTGGGGGCCCCCTCCCCCGGAATTTTGGGGGGCCCCCTTTTTAGACTCCCCCACCCCCCCACGACCCCCCCCCAAACCTCCTCCAAAAAATTTTTTCTATTTTTATGCCAAAAATCGCATTTTCAGCCATTGCTAATGCCGAAAAACATGAAATCATTAAGTAATTTTAACATTAGACAGTGTTCTTAAACTCGAAAACTAGATTGCCAATGCCAACATGTTTCTGAGTCCAGAATAAGGTCAATATTGAGTCCAGAAGTCCATAAAACCGTTATAAACGTGTATTTCTCGCGATAATAAACACGTTAAGCCAAAAATTTGGACTGTTTTGAAAAAATTTGCAAAATTTGCTCTAAAAATGCCCAATTTTTAGCCAATTTTCGCGCCTTCGGCGCGACTACCCCCCCCCCAGTTTGGGGGGGGGCCGGGGGCCCCCAAAAATTTCTGGGGGGTTGAAAAAATGGCTGGGGGGTTACCCCCCCCCAATTACACCTATGGCTGCAAGCTAGCTGACTTCAGCAAGAAGCTAAACCTTCACTCGGGACTCGGGACTACGATAGAAAATAGAAACTTCGATAATTTCAGCTAGGTTTTAGGTACGTATGCTTTAATTACTTTACAATTTAAATTAAATTTAGGTTTTATTTAGGGAGGGTGGTGGGGGACCCCACCAAAATGACAAGTTATTGCGACGCCCTCAGATTTTCAGATTTAGCGACCGCCCCCAAATTTTTGGCCAATAATTTAGGGGGTTTTTGACAATTGTTGTGGACCCTCCCCCCTTTCCCCAGATTTTTTGCCCAGCCACACCTATGGATGAGGCCATCGGGACGAACCCTTTACATTTTGAGGTCAACCAAATTTCCAAAATTCCCCTCCCCCCAGTCAGGTTTCTGTTCTGGTGAGGCGTGAGGCCACAGGTGTAACGGAGATTTGGGGTGGGGACATATAGCGCGGCGGGAAAAAAACCCAAACCGATATGCGGGAAAAAAAACCCATCGCCAGTGTGAGTCACCCATATGAGCTAGATCGGATTTTAATAGCCTATCTTAAAGAGCGTCCAAAACTACCCTAGAGGGTGTATTATTGTAGCTCCCACTGCCTCTCAGCAAATTTTTTGGGACTTTGAAAATTTTGAAATTTTTGGTCCCAACATGGGGGTCAGGCAGGGTCAACTTTGGGGGGTCACCCTGAACTACTGGGAAGACTTAGCCCAAAACGGATTACAGTTTCACAGAGGATATGTCTCGAACTTCACGATGGTGTATTCAATGTGGCTCTAGTGCCTGTGGTGCGACCTGGGGTGACCTAGACTCGGCGGGAAAAAAACCCATGTGCGGGAAAAAAAAACCCAAATTTCAAAATGAAATTTTTTTCTAACCATTAGCAGCAAAGGAAATATTCATGCATTTCTTAGCTCAGTAGAGCCTCCTGATTAATTTGGTATAGATTTTACCTAGGTTCGACCTTCTATGTGAGGTCCAGGTGGCCAAAATCTGAGATGGTGCCATTTCAAGCCAAATTTTCAAATTTCGCCAAAAACAGGTAATTTTTCACTAAACTAGGTCGGGTTTGGCTTTAGATGCAATAAAAACACGTTTTCTGTGTGATAGGATACTTAAACTGCAGAAATTAAGCAAATTTCAAAAATTTCCAAAATTTGCCATGTTTACGTGTTAAACATACGAAATCTTGAAAAGTCAATTTGACATGATGTTTTGCAAAAATATTGATATTTTATGATTCAGGTGTACTAAAAATGACCCGCTCTTTCGAATGGTATAGTCAAAGCCGTTCTGGCGTGCTTGCAGCAAAAAATTCGTTTTTTTTCCCGCCCATGGGTTATTTCCCGCATTGGGTTTTCCCCCATCGGTTTGGTCGAAAATTTCTCCCCAACCGTAAGTGCTAGAGAGACGTTTTATGACTCATTTTAAAGCTCTTCACAAGGCCTCATGGTAGTTATCGTTAGATTTTCAATTTGTCGCTTAATAGAAAAGTTACAGCCAAAATTCAAAAATTTGGGTTTTTCCCGCCGCGCTATACTTGTTGAGTGTTCTGATTTTGAGAGTGTGCTACGGTTTACTTGCAGCGTTACACACACCTCTCCAAAATATTGTTTGCTATTTTATAGAAAGAGTGTACATTACTAAAGTCTGACACAAAAATGTGTGTACAAAATCTGTAAGGCCTCCAGTGAACTCAGTATACGTCGTAACCCCATAAAACCATATATTTTCGGAATCCTTGCAGCGAGACAAACATTTTTATAAAATTTAAATTTTAAAATTTCAAAAATTCTAAAATATCGGTTTTCCGGGTAATTTTTTCAGACCGCTCAAGCTATTCAGCTCATCCTTTCAGAAAAATTTTCCCATCCGAAGACGCATCGATTGACACAAGAACGAAAAAATCGGTTGAGAAATAAGCATTTTATTCCAAAATTTCGTTTTTCCATTTCCTTTGATGTTTGCCGCTTTTTGCAACTTTGACTGGTTATTACTCGCGACTCGCTCAACGGAAAATTTTTTCAATTAGATTTTCAGGACCGCCTAGGTGTCCGCTTTCACCTGATATATGTGGTATATATTTCAAATTTTGAAAGTAGATTTTTTTGAAAAATGCCACTTTTTGACCAAAAATTTCGGCAAAGCAGATTTAGCAAACGTGAGTACAAATAACATAATCATAAAATTCAAGCTGAGCTGAATCCAACGATATAAAGCTTTTGTTGCTACGACTTACATTGCACCAGCAATGAATTTTTAAACAATATCCCTTATTTCAGCTGGTTTTGCTAGTTTACGCTGCTTCAGTCAAATCACGGCGGCAACATCGAAGAGAGCCAAAAACCAGCTGAAATAAGGGATATTGTTTAAAAATTCATTGCTGTTGCAATATAAGTAGTAGCAACAAAAGCTTTATATATATCGTTGGATGCAGTTCAGCTTGAATTTTATGATTTTGTCAGGTGGGGAAAAACATGCCGGAAAAGAGGGGAAAACATGGTCGCCTACTCCCCAACCATAGCAGCTGCAGCTGCCGCCTAGTATAGCCCATTAGAAAGAACAAGTCTTAAACTATACCACGCAGTACCAGATTGGTTTCTAAGTTCGATTCTGTAAGTACAGTACTTGACCAAAGTTGACCTGCCAAAATGCTAAGGATTTTCTAAAGTTTGCAAGTATATATCTAACCAATGATACAACTTTGGCTACTATAAATTTGCATGCGGGCATAATTCGACTTGCTCTATCACATGGCAATATTGGTTTTCGCCTACGTGCACCCAGTAAAAGATTTGACCATGTTTTCCCCCCACACTGGGTCCACTAGAGCGGGGAAAACATGGTGACCAAATTTTCAAATTTTTGCGTATGCTTCAGGAAGGCGCAACTAATGCGTCTAATGCGTCAAACCATTAAAAACCTCAAAATATGCCAACTTTGAGCATTTTTGAAGCTTCTAGCTCGAAAATTTGATTTGCAGCATCTTCATGCTAGGTTTCATAAATTTCAATGGTAAAAATGAAAATTTTCAAAAAACTTAACAAATAATGGGATATTGCAATTTTTAACACAACTAACTTATTTCTAGCAATATTCTGCATACCATGGCCAGTTCCCAGCAGGTTTAATGCCCAAACAGGTTAGGTACGGCGGATTTGGCATTTTGACCAAAAAATCGGGATTTAAGCTTGCTGTAAGGTTAGAAGGGTGCCTAGGCAGTTTTGCACGGTGAAAACAGCTGAAACAATGCTTTTAACGCACTCTAAATACGTAGTTGGTAGAAATCCGGGCCATGTTTTTTCCCCGCACCATGTTTTTTCCCGATTTGCCGGTAAAAAACATGGACAAATCCTGTTACCGCCAAAACTAAGAGAGGTATAAGAGAAGTTTGAATATACGATTGGATAGGTATATATTTGCCCACCGTACCTAACGGCATACTCAAACCGATCCAAAACCAAACGGAGAAAAAGTTGAAGCTTGCTTCCCTATTTATGTTTTTCCCCCACCTGACTATATGTTATTTTTACTCACTTTTGCTAAATTTGCTTTGCCGAAATTTTTGGTCAAAAAGTGGTATTTTTCAAAAAAATCGACTTTCAAAATTTGAAATACCACATACATATATCAGGTGAAGGCGGGCACCTAGGCGGTCCTGAAAATCTAATCGAAAAAATTGAGCGAGTCGCGAGCAGACATGTGCAGGAGGGGAAGTTCTGGGGGGGTGAAGGGCGGCCGAAGGCCGCCGAAAAACCGGATTTTTCCGGTTTTTACCGGACAAATCCGGATTCTGGGGGGGTGAGGGACCCCTCTCTGGGGGGGGGGGTGAGCTGAGGTCTGGGGGGGTGTGAAACCTTCCCCCCCCCCAAGCACACGTATGGTCGCGAGTAATAACCGGTCAAAGTTGCAAAAAGCGGCAAACATCAAAGAAAATGGAAAAACGAAATTGTGGAATAAAATGCTTATTTCTCAACCGATTTTTTCGTTCTTGTGTCAATCGATGCGTCTTCGAATGGGAAAATTTTTCTGAAAGAATGAGCTGAATAGCTTGAACGGTCCGAAAAAATTCCACGAAAAACCGATATTTTAGAATTTTTGAAATTTTAAAAAATTTTAAATTTTATAAAAATGCTTGTCTCGCTGCAAGGATTCCGAAAACATATGGTTTTATGGGGTTATGACGTATATTGAGTTCACTGGAGGCCTTACAGATTTTGTACACACATTTTTGTGTCGGAGTTTAGTGATATGCGCTGAAACATTTGCCTGCTCCGGAACTCCAGCCGGAGCGGGCTGTCGGAGAACCGGAGCTCCTACTGTTTATGGGAGTTAAAATAGTAAAAATTTTAATTTAAGCTAAGCAAATTATTTTTGCAATGAAGAGCGCGTTTTCTCACTGTTTAATTTTATCTCTTCACATTTTTATGTTTAGAAACTGATTCCTTTGCTATATATACGCATTTGTTCTATTTGTTAGCCTGTAGTTTTGATCTGAAATGAGTTCAGACTTTGACAACTTTTCACAGAATTTATGGCAGTTTGATAATGCGTTCTGTTGCGTTTATATAAAAGCCTGTGTTTTTACACTGACTTTTAGTTCTAATGTTTCACTTTTTCAAGATCTGATTGCTAAGTTTAAGTTTTATAGGCCTTCATAAAATTTCGTCAAAAACTAAAATTTTCAACTCCATAATGAATTACTGTAAATTTTAAAATGTGGACCAGATTTGCTTTTATCCACTATTTAACTTTTAATAAAGTATGTATATAATCATAAAATAAATTTGAACGATAAATTCTATCTGAAAAATATTAGAAAAGATGGGCGAGAAGAAAGCGAAGAAAACATTTGTAGACATTGAAAGTTTACGATTTAGAAAGAAATGATTTTATCGGAAGAAGGAATAATGATGGATTAATTAATTGCATATAATTAAAACTTTTATGGAAACAATTCTGAAATGTCAAAGTTTAGAATTAATTTAAATTTTCAATTTTATCAGCTGAACAATTTGGAAAAGTTGTCTCCAGAAAACGAATCATACAGCAGTTTTGAGGTAATAGAAAACTTAAAAATAATGCGGGCACTACTGAATTATTTACAGTTCTTTTTACTGTTTGTGAGACTACAGCAAGAAATCGTTAAAAGTGTTCAAATATTGCTTCATTACCGAATTTATGAACAACAGACAGGCATCAAAGCTTGAAAATGGCTGCTCCGGGTACCCGGAGCTCCGGAGCAGAAGCCCGCTCCGGAGCTCCGTCGGAGCGGAGCTCCGGCGCACATCACTAATAGTTATACCCGTGTTTGATCAAAGTGCTGCTCATGGCGAGAGTTGACAATGAGATGCAGTCAGATGGTGATAGTTACAGCATTAACAATGGTGTTTTACTTGAATTACGCGGAAAAAATTGCAATTGCGAAAATTTTGTTAAAAATCTGGCGAAGCCGTAAAATCTTTCGAAAGCTTAGAGTAAAAATGGTATATAAAATTTGGCAGTTTTTCGGCTTATTTGGGGAAGGGTCGAAATTTATGGGAGGGGAGGCTCCTTGAATGGAGGACGGCCTCCCCCCTCCCCCCAGTAGAAGTAAGCCAGCTCTTTTGAGTCTTAACACCTGCAGTGATTGTGCAGGGCTTCAACTATCCCTATATCCCTATTTTTCGGAGTCGCCCTATTTTTCCTATATTGAGCGAAATCTCCCTAGGACAAACTGTTGTTAGTTCAACCTTTACCGAACTAAGCTTTCTTGCTTTAACAATTATTGAGGTTATATAATTTTTAAATATGGAAAAATTTTCGTTTCGGTACACTGTCTTTTTAATGCAAATGCATATAAAAAGGAGCTCTCTGGTACAGCTCTTTCGTCATCCTACGCTTAGCTTCTATATTGGTATATTATCTGTTATTTATCAGTTTAAATCAAATTATCAAAAGTTATCAAAGTTAACGTTAACGATAAAGTTATAAAAAGATGGAATTTGTGTTGATTTTACTAGGAACTTTTCAAAATGATTTGCTTCAGCTGTATAAATCGTTTGTGGTAACAGAAGCAACAAGTCTTGGTCTTTCTAGTGATGTGCAACTTACGGTGGAGGCGGGCTCTCGATTTTACAAACGTTTTCGTATTTCATTGGCCTCGTGGATTCCAAAAACAAGAGTTGTATTCAGTTTCCGTGTATTAACTAAATGTTTCCGCATTCAAATTAATAACCATCCCGTCATGTGTTAAACCTAGGACAAATGAAAAGTTTGGAAAACTTTTCTGCAACCGAAATGTTTTGAAAATTTGCATACATTAGTCTCGACTAGGAAGAGAGTCAGTATCTATAAAAGATGCTTTACTGAGTTAGCGTTTAAAATTAAATTAACTTTTCAAAGTTTAAGGAAGACCATGTTTGCACAAAATCGCTTGTCGAAAGTCGAGGCCATATTTTCTTTTGTACCAATCTGAAAGTGCTGACATTGACGCTAAGTTCAATGACAACCATCTTGGGGTCCAAATTTAAACTGTTTTGCAAAATTCAAATATTGCACTACGAACACAAACGCAATGCAATGCACTCATACGGACGCTTGTATTTTTTTTCATTCAAATCTGTGAGAAATCTAACCTTTTTAACAATTTAATTCGCCATATTTTGAACATTCGAAATTTTGGTCAAAATGTGCCCTACAGACGCTAAGAGAAAAGGAGATTTTCTAAATTTCTAAAAATCTCTAAATCTCGAGAGCTCGAGATCGGGGTCTGACCACCTGTCCCAGGTGCATCCCTAGTTTTAAGCGATATATAAATATCTTTACTATTGTGGAGGGAGAATTTTAGATTTTTCGAAAATTTTGAAAAATTTTCTGAAAATTTCCTTTTTAACGATAACTAACGTCTTGTCAAAAAAGGTTAACCGGGACTTTTGCAAACTCTGAAAAAACATGAAAAACCTGTTTAGGTTTGGTTTAAACCTTTACCTTGGAGTTTGCTTGTGACAAGAATTAATGAGAAAGTCATGTACCACCGAACGTCTGAAAAATTGGGACATTCGGACCTCCGGTGGGAGTCGAACCCACGACATTTTGCGCAATAGGCAAATGCTTAAGTGTCCCTATATTTCGCCCCTATATTTTACTGGTAAAATCCCTATATTTTGCCCTATTTTCAAATTTTCATCGGTTGAGGCACTGGATTGTGAAAAGCATTGTAAACCGTTAATGCAATGATGAAAATATTCGGCACCGTCGACTCTGTCTAATATATAGAATTTTGGAAATATTTCAATTTTGAATCCCTGTAGTTTCAATTATTCTTTGCTAATGTGGACCTACTTTTTGTGGCTGGAGGAGTCTGAGCTGCGGGAATTAAGGTTGTAGGTTTAGGTTTATTGCCAGCACAATCCACATCTTTACGGCAAGAATTTAAAGCAATTACAACAATATAGGGCTGCAATAATAAGGCCGAGAGAGCCATTATCTGGCTACTAATGCCCGACCTTTAAGAAATTTCTGAAAACAAACATCTTGCAAATTCCTTTTAAAGTATTGGAATTTAGACTGCTAATAACAAAATTTGGCAGTGAGTTCCAAATTGAAACGACTCGTAAAGTAAAAAAGTTTTTTCTTACATCCAAACGGCATCTTATGAAAAGTTTCATATTATGGCCCCTTACCATAATCTGTGTGAAAAGCAAAAAAGGTATCTGAAAATACATCTAACTCATTATTAAGTATCCTGAAAACTAGAATAAGGTCCCTTATAATTCTGCGTTCTTCCAAGGTAGTCGTATGAAGCCTTTCCTATCTAGCCGGATAAGGAACTGCAAACATTCCCGCCCGGTAACAAATTTTCGTTGAACATTCTCTATTATGTCAATGTCTTCCAAGTAATGAGGATTCCAAATTTCAGCGGCATACTCTAACTTTGGACGAACATATGTGATGTGTTAAAAATTTTTATCAAAGATTTAGGTTCCCTAGAAACAAAACTTTTAAATATTCAATTCACGAGACTATTTCCACCAGCAGCTATTTTTGAGCAATGAATGTGGCTTTTTAAATAGAAGTCACTATCACACCCAAATCTCTGATGGTATTTACTCAACTTAGCGGTTCATTGTTAAGAAAATATTGAGTACCTGGATTTTGCCTTCCAATAATGTATTTGCATTTTTGCACAACATTTTTGCAATCTACTTGTAGTTGCTTGGTATAGAACCAGGATTCTATCTATGTTAAATCTTGTTGCAAGTATGGGCACTAAACTTTTTAGGAAAGCTAGGATAAAGTTTAGAATCATCCGCAAATAATTTCAGAGAGCTATAATTTACTGCTTCGGCTAGATCGTTTATGTATATCAGAAAAATAGTCGGGCCTAAAATGCTTCCTTGAGGTACTCCAGAAGTGACATTTCTACAATTGGATCTATAAAATCCAATCTGTACAAACTGTTTCCTTTCTGTAAGATAGTTTTCCAACCATATTAAAACTATTTGGAATATATACCCGACGACCTAACTTTAGTTAACAGTTTCGAATGAGATACACTGTCAACGGCTTTAGCTACGTATGTCTATATCCACAACGTCTAGAAACTTTCCTTCATCCAAACTTCTGGTCCAACCTTCAAAACAATTTAATAATTGCACAACGGTTGAACGTCTCAAAAAACCGAATTGATTTTTAGATATGAACTGATTTAATTTTCGGAAAGATTTTAAGCAATCGCGTAATATTGCTTCCATGTATATATATACTTACTACAAGCGCACAAAAGACTTATCGAACGATATTTTTGGCATGGACGCGATTTCCATTTTGAAAACAGCAGGGTTGGGCGAGACCGAGATTTCAACCGAGACCGAGGACGAGACCGAGACCAGGGTACCGAGACCGACCGAGACTAGCCAAATCTCGGCTTTTGGGCGAGACCGAGACCGGACAAGCAATTTTTAGCTTAAACTTAATTTTTTCCAGTTTTTGAGCCTTAGGCCCAGTATTAGGGACTTTAACACAAGCATACAGTTTTCGGACATCGTCAGTTAATTTTCTTTACATTGATTTAAAATTTTCGCTGAAATTTGATGTTTTCAAAAAAATTCAGGTCTCGGTCCGAGACCGAGACTTTTGGATGAGCGAGACCGAGACCGAGACTCCCATCCCAACCCTGGAAAACAGGAATAATTCTTGCAATTTTACATTAGTCGGTATTTTTCCTGTCATATAAGACACACTGTAAATTTTGGCTAATGGTTTACAAATAGAAACAGCAATATTTCTAAGAAAAAATTGAGGTATCCCATCGCAACCAAAACAGTTCTTACTTTTGCTCCTACGAATGTATATATAACAAGAATAAAAATGCTCCGGTGGAGCATGAAAAATGCAATATGGGTGCCATTCGGTTGTAAATGGACAGAGGACTAGGTTAAAAGCGCACTAATATGGACCAGCTTCGCTGAACAACCCATATTCGCGAAAACTGTCCAGAGTTTCTATCGGCTGCTGCTTGCTATATGTTGCTATTGGCAGTTCTTCGGAAAATTGTACGATTTGTCAGCATGGCCTGCAAGTATATGTGGTCGTGCTCCTTATTATAATACTTAATAATACACGTACATAATTTCAACTGCTTTTCGCATCAACTTAATACAAGATTCTGCGCTGACAGTGCAGAAAAACACCTTGAACACCTTTCTATCAGATCTGCATTGTTTATTTGGAATAAGCTTTAATATTTCAAAATCATCCCGCTTGCTTTGAAAGCTGAAGAATGTAGATATTACTCGTATGTCATGTGGAGTGGAGCATGAGTGACCGCGATTATGGGTTGTTCAGCGAAGCTGGTCCATATTAGTGCGCTTTTAACCTAATCCTCCAGGCATTTACAACCTGCCCCTCCCATATTAACGTTTTAAAACCTAGTCCTCTGTCCATTTACAACCGAATGGCACCCATATAGCATTTTTCATGCTCCACCGGAGCATTTTTATTCTTGTCCTATTTCATTTTTAAGGTTCTCAGTAAAAAGCAAAAACGTTAAAGCTGTGTGAAAGAAACTTTAAAAATTCCGCCAATCATTAATCGTCAACCGAAAGTACAGAACAAAGAAGCTTGAAAAGTTCCAAGTTCTTCCTTTTTCCTATTTTGACAGAAATCCAACATCCAGTGCCCATGGCTGCAATAGTTTTAGTTACTGTATTTAGCATATAGCACTCTACTGCAGCGCAACCAATTGCAAACTTTACTGTCAGTGAAGCAAACTCATAAAACACGATTTGCAATGCTCTGCCGCACTTGTGTGCAAGATTTCGGACAATTGCAACTCATCTGTAGCTAGTTATAGGCCGTGCTGTACTTCAGCAGCACTCTACTGCAGCGCAACCAGATGCAAACTTTACTGTCGGTGAGGAAAACTCAAACGGCATGATTTGCAATGCTCTGCCGCACTTGTGTGCAAAATTTCGGACGATTGCAACTTACCTGTAGCTAGTTATAGGCCGTGCTATACTTCAGCAGCACTCTACTGCAGCGCAACCACATAGTAACATCGTAATAAGTATACGAAACGTATCTGTAATAGTTTGTCATGTCCTAAACTATCTGTATGCCGAATTTCAAATACCAGTGACGAATGAATAACTTGTTATCGACGGTGCTGTGTTTGGGACAGCACATACAGCACGGTGAAAGCTAGAGAGTGCACCAACTAACATAGCTACAGTTCCCCCTTACTGCAGACATAATTTTCACCAAGTTTCATATGTTTAGCCGTTTACAGTAAGTCTACAGACAGCGTGCTATGGTTGCTGCATAATAGTACAGCACGATAGCAGCACCGCACAGAGCTGCGACTATGCTCATCGTGTTCAGCGACCCCGATAACCCTTATATGCGTCCCACTATATGGCCCAAAACAGCATATTTAGGCCTATTTTTGACTATTTTCTGTGGAGTTGGGACTTAGAAACTTTTCCGAAAATGGCCATTTGGACCGACTTCCTTTGGGCCGGCCGCCTGAACGGTCCAGGACCTAAATCAAAAATCGGCCAACGTTACGCACTAGTATCCCCTCCGTACTTGTTCATGCAACAAACCGCGTCTCTCTAACTTGTTCCCTGAACCCTGTGGCCGTGACACAAAATTGGCCTTTTTTGACCAAAAACGCCGTTTGGCCACTTTTGGCCGGCCGCACAGGTGGCATGCCGGGCCGGGCAGCGAAAAAATATAGCGCGGGGCACATGGGACCATATCGGCATTCAGAAAATATAAACCTTTCCGGCTGAAAATGTCCACATCTTTCAAACACCTCTGCACAAAATAGCCCTTTTCCAAGCGTGACTAACACAGAAAAAAAACAAACGGACCTAACTTGTCCGGAAGTGAAAATTTTCAAAGTTGAAAATTTTGACCAAAACTTTTTTGCAACTTGTTGTACTCGTCGTGTAGATTCCAAAAATACCAAACTTTGCCGAGTTTCGTTCAGTATTGAGCTGGCACGGTGCTCGAACGAGTCTCATAGGGCCGCGCAGAGCCTTTTACACCCATATTATAGGGGGTCGCTCTCGCTCCCCCTATAATTCTTAAACTGATTGTTCCGAGAAATTTGGCTCTGGAAAGGAGAATTTGTTGTTGAACCATGTTTGATCCGATAGCGACTTTCCATCATTAGTAACAAACACAGATTTAAAATAATCGTTTAAAATTTCTGCATTTTGGCTATCGACTGTTGTAAGTTCATCATTTACTGCTTCCAAACAAGGTATCTACTCGACACTGCATTTTTGATTAAGAAAATTCCAAATACTACATTATTCTTCGAGCTTAAAATATTTTGCTCTCTACGGAAAACGTCAGCTCGGCGACATTTTCTGGCAAGATTGCAGCAATGCTTCCACAGTTTCCGATTTTGGTCTGTGTGTAGATTTCTATATAATTTGTGCGCTCTTTGTTGCGTACGGAATGCTGTATGTGTTGCAGCTGACCAGAGCTTAACAGAACCTGAGTCACGGAATAAGTGGGAAGTTCCTCAAATTTGATATTGACTGTAATGCTGTATACGAAAGTCCGAATTAGAGTTTTTGCAAGCGAAACAATGAGGGGGATTGAAAAATAGTGGATGGAAAAAATGACCTAAAAAACTGTAAAAACAGCCTGTTGTTGGCGCATACTGCTATAACTAACCTTGCGTTTAAAAATGCAGTTTTAGTATCAAATAAGTGGAGACGGTTAGAAAATTTTGACCAAAAATTCTTAAAATTTGGCAATTTCTTTACAAATCAAGGTGAGGGGGAAAGCCCAAAAAGTGGGGGTGGAGTCAAGTGGCGGCGCCCCACCACACCCCCCTCCCTCCCTCCCAGTAGAAAAGCCCAGCCGAAACTGTGATGCGTATTTTGCGAATATTGGATATTATTGATAACCTATTTTATTTCAGCTGATTCTGTGGAGAATGTGGTTCTGGATACCTCAACATCGAATCCAGCAACACTACAGTCAACTCCGAAATCGTGTAGCTCTGTCACTGGACCATCACTACCTGTAGAAATGTCACCAATTCCTGGTCGTGACGACTCGGTTGTGGCCCAAGAAAGTACTCGAGCCCGTCGCAGACTGGAACTTTCTGCTCAGTCTGAATTTAGCTCAACACTGCAGTCATCATCTGAGTCTACAGATACGGTTCCCGGTGCCAAAACCCCCAAAACCAGAAGTGTTGGCAACGGGCCAACTGGCCGTCCTAGAGGCTATTTTTCCTTGGGTACTGTCTACAAACGTCTTTTTCCCCAGTCAGAGCCTAACTTTCACTGCGCTGAAGACGATGCCCTGGCACTGATGCGAATTTGTCGCAGCCAACCGCAGCGATTTTGGGACTGGGCTGTGGAGAACGGTGTCTGTCTCAGTCAAATAGAACCGCGATACATTCCCCGAGATGCCGTTAACACCGCTACCTCAGATAATGCTGAGAAGGAGGACTTAGCTTTAGATGCAACTGATGATTCTGGGTTCAACGATTCTTCCTCTGTTTTGGTTTCTGAGCCTGCTGAAAGAATGGGATAGACTGAGGTTTTTTGCTTATAGACTTTGTGTTGGTTTATGTAGTCTTGCCTTTGTTGTGTTATTTTGTTGATGAAAACTTTGTACTTTAGTGTATCATATTATTATTGTGTAGTCAGTTTTGTAGCTAATGTTTTAGACCCAAACTTGGACTCATTTTGCTGCCTTTTGTAATTTGATATACATACTTGTTTCTACTTGGTAGTCCTTTTGTATGTTTAATTTATGTATACCTATTAATAAGTATGTTTTGGTGTGTTTTATTATTTTTAATAATATTCACAAGTTGCATCTATCGTATCCAGACACTTATCGTTATGACTCATTCACTTGTTAATTCTATTAACATAACAATTCTGATTGTCATGTTTGTTTAATTGTTATACTTTATTGTTAGTCCACTGTTTTTGTGCCAATAAGGAGGCTAGTAATTTCCGAAAGGATGTAATAAGGAGGCTAGAATTTTAGAAATGTTGTTTATGCTTCGCTAGCTGTAGTTTGTATTGTTTTTGTTCTTGGTAAAATTGTATGGCGGATCGTTAATTTTAAGTTCCATTAACAACTAAATCAAAGGTAATGAATAAAGTTGCGTTTTTATTGTGAGTGGTTAAGAAAGCTTGATTTTATGCATTGATAATCTAGTTTGTCCCATTTGTATTTCTCTGGTATGTATCGGGCCTCTTAACAGTTGAACTTGTTTGCGTTTAATGTAAGCCGACTGGGAAATTACTTTCTTTGTGCGTGACTCAGCGTTTTCCATGTTATTTCGGATTTGCAATATTTTGTTTGTAACGTATGTAATGCATGTTGATCTTACATAATATTAAAGTGTTTGTTTAATATTGCAGTAAACTTTTCATTGGTTGTACGCAGTCACTTTATGTTTTAGTTTAACAAATCGTTAATTCATTTTTTAAAGCTATCAAGAGTTTACGTAACGCGTATCCATGGTATGACATTAGCCAAATCTGTTGTGGATGGTTGACCCATGAGTAAACTATATGAATATGAAACTTAAGGAAACTATAAAAATTGGTTCACCTCTGAAGGAAATTAATGATTAGCCTGAGGTGGCGTACAGGCAGGTGAACACCAGCACTGGATAATAATGAAATGGCAGGTGAAGTGACAGTTCAGTGTATTACATCCCGGCTAATGGACTGGAGTATTGCAGTTCATGATAGCTGTTCATTGCAATTAAAAATAAACTGGGAAAATAGCGGCCTCTCTTCTCTCTCTACATTTGCGTCCATCGCACAGCATAAGGGTCAGAGATTCTAGAAGAACCCCCGCCACCTCCAGAAAGTTGATCACCATGGCAGGTTCCCTAAACAGCAGGTCCAAGGAGGGTGCAATCCCAAGTACCCGCATCCGAGCAGCGTTAAGGGTTGGGCAATCTAGTAACACGTGGACCAGATCTTCATCTTTTTTCTCCACACCGGGGACACAGAGGAGACTATTCCTTCCCGATTCGGTATCTGTAGAAGGCAAAGAGGGAACAATGGCCTCCTGACCTCATCTGTGATAGGATTTTCCTCCGGTTTCGTGGTAGCAACTCTTCCTTATCATCAGGTGGTTGTGATAAGGATGGATTAATAAGTTTTATAGACTGGGCATCAATGTTGGCTTACCAGTCCGCCGTCGTTCTTCTTCTCATCAGACACGTCAGTGTGGCAATATCAATAGCCGCATCATCCTGACCGAGGTTAGCTGCATCTTTTGCCACCTGGTCTGCCTTCCTTCTTCTTCTTCAGATCTGGGCTCGTCAGCAAAATGCTATATGAGGGCACTTCAGCAAGCATCAGTCCAGCACACGTCTTCGCATGCCCATGATCCAAGACATCCAGGGGATGATGGGAATGGATCCAACAGCTCGGTAGCATATTTAAGGAATGATGCCACGCTTCCATGTTGATCCGAGACGGTAAATTATACCGTGACCCCAGGAGTGTGGAACCCATTCGCGCCGTTGACCAGACGGATGCCAGGGAGCACCTGTGGGGATCTCCATTGCCTTCTCATTTCCGTCTACTCCACTGTGCCTGCGCCCAGGGACCCACTGAAACTTCACTCTACCATCCATTTCGAACAGTAGTCTCCAGTTTTCATGCTCCAGTTCAGATTTTGCCTTGAAGGGGCCAGAGTTAAGTCTTTCCAGTGCAGAAAGTGAGTCAGTAAAAATATTTAGCTGACAGGTATTTGGATGGTTTCTTGGCCTTGTTTGATACCACATTAGGGCTAGTGTTGGGCGTTGGCCGGATTTTTCATCGGCCAAACCAACGGCCATTGGCCGGCCAACAGTCAGCGGCCAATTGACCGTTCGTTGACCGTTGGCCGGCCAACGGCCAATGGCCGGCCAACAGCCAATGACTGGCCAACGGGCGGCCAACGTGCAGTTTTCAAGCCATGATGGGGATTTTTCATGCAAACCCCGAAACATTGCTAAAATTTTGCTGTTCTTCTTTATTTTAAATGGATAGAGTTGGAGGCAATTGTTGGACAAATTTTCGGATGACGGCCGACGACCAACTCGTTGCTTGAGTGTTGGTCGACCGTTGGTCGAACCGGCATTCGGCAAACACTCAGCACTATTGAATGGTGATAATTTTTGAATTTTATAATTTGAATAGTGATAATTTTCTGACAAGCAATAGCAATTAATATTTAGTTTGTTTTCAATGTCTGTTAAAATATGCAATCTTGGATTTTCTAAAAAGTTATGCCCTTCCGCATACAGTTAAGCCTGAAGCCCACACTTATTTGTATGTATTATGGAATAATAATATTCAGTGATATATATACGTTATGCTAACGGGGGTGCAATAAGCCTGAAGCTTTCAACACTTTTGTCCGTATAATGATATTATACAAATACGTATAATAATATTCATCGCTACACGTATGTCGACGTGGACATTACGTTGGAGTGACAGATAATATAAAGAAATGGGTCAAGTCGGTCTTCGAAATCTTATTACTTTCCGAGTATGCCGCTCACTTTTCCGCATATTATTTTTTACTTGCAAACTCTTAACATAACGTAAACCGTGGAAAGAGGGCACAAGAAAACCAGTTCTCTGCAAGTGTAGATATGAAAATCAATACGTCTATAGGCCAACAACGAGCCAAACGGCCAACGGACAACAAATAGCCAATGGCCAATTGGCCGGCCAACGGCCAACGAAAAGCCAACGGCCAATTGGCCGGCCACTGGCCAACGGCCAACGCAATGCCAATTGGCCGTTGGCCGGCCAACAACCCATGGCCGGCCAAGCCAATTGGCCCAGAAATTCTCGGCCAAGGGCCAATGGCTTGCCGCACCGGCCAACGCCCAACACTAATTAGGGCTAGTTTTATGGCCACTAGCTCAGCCCTATAGCTGGAGCAGTAGCGCCCAGCCGGAGCTTTAAGGATGGTTTCTCCGCCAATTTCATCTTTTATATATATTCCTGCACCACCTCTTTCAACCCCGCCAGTGGCTGATCCATCAGTGAAGGCACTAATACATTGAGTATTAGCTAGTTCAGTGTCTGGGCCAAACACAGTGTTGATATCTAAATTAAGGTGTGTCATCCATGGCGGTTTGGGCGGGATTGTTTGAATGGCTTCCAGTGGTATATTTCTTAGGTCTCTCATAAGTGGCTAATTTAAGGCAGCTGTTCTGCAAGTCGTCACAGATTTTAGTCGACTTCTCACATTCTGGCGCGCACATTGAGATCTAGGATTTTCTTGTGGCAAGGCAATGGGTTTATAGTAGGCGACTAGCAATTTCTCTTGGATCAGGGTTCTGATCGGCCGAAGTCCAGCTTCTAATAGGACCCCATCGGTTGTAGCTGTATTTGTACAGCCAGTGATCAATCTATGTAGCAGCCTTACTATTCCAAGTTTCAAGCTTCTGCAGGTTGGACTTTGCAACAGATGGCCCCCACGCTCCAATTCTATACTCTGCCATAGATCTAGCAAAGGCCAGGTATACTGTGCGAAGGCTGACTTTGTCCATTGCCCAGTCACGTCCTACAAGGGCGCTGAGGGTCTTCACTCTGGTCAACATTTTCTTGGCAACGTTTTCTACGTGCTGTTTGAAGGATAGACGGCGGTCAAAAGTCACCCCAAGGAATTTGGGCTGCGGGTTGAAGGGGAGGATTCTGTTTCCAAACGAGATTCTTGTTTCTGTTTTGGCTTGATGTGGGTCCATTTTGAACAGGGTAGACTCGCATTTTTTCACGTTGACATTCATTTTCCATTTCTTCGCCCATTCTTCTAATGCGCCCATTGCTTGGTTCAGGATTTTCTCCGCTTCTTCCACTTTTTTGGTGGCTCGCCCATACTGCTAGATCATCTGCAAAGAGGCTAACTCCACTCTCCAGCAGCTTCAGGTAGGCTACTCGCCAGATCATTGATGTAAATTAGGAATAGGAGGGGTGATAGCACCCCTCATTGAGGGACTCCTGCCTTTAGGAGTCGATATTTGCTGTGCGTGTTATTGACCCGCACGCTCGATCTTCTGTCTAATAGATATTGTTTGACATAAAAGAAAGGGACGGTTTAATCCTGCAAGTATTTCATATATATAATGCAACACCATAGGCATTTACAAAATAAGTACAACACTTAAAAAGTTTGATAATACAGCCAGGTATGAATGTTAACAAACACAAGATCCAGAGATACAACCACACTAAATTTAAACGGTACATATCAGCAAACTTTGTACATATAAGTATACACAGTACAAATTCTACATTTTTCACGACTAAACAAAATCAAAACTGTAAAATAACTAACATTACGTACATTCATTGATCCAGCGTATGTATATACGGCATTGGCACATTTGCATCTAACAGCTTCTGGATGATTCCTGGGTGCCATACCGTGTCAAACGCGCGTGAAAAATCTATCAACGCCATCACCGTTCTTTGTGGTGGTCGTTGGTGGAAAGCGTCAGCCGCATGCTGTGTAATGTTCATCACCTGGTCCTCTGTAGATTGATGACTTCTGAATCCGGCTTGATCTTCAGAGAAGTAGTTGCTGGATTCGAGTAGATAGGCCACCCTTTCCTTGATCATTCTTTCAGGCACCTTACATAAACAGCTCGTAAGGCTTATTGGTCGATGCTTTTTTCCACATACTGGGAATTTGGCCAGATATCCAAGATAGGTTGTATACATGCAGCAAAGCTTTGTTACCAAGAGTGCTCATATTAATGGGCATTTCAGGGGCAGGGCAGATCTGGTCAGCTCCATTCGATTTTCCTGATTTCAGCGATGCTAATGCAGCATTTAGTTGTTGTTGTTGTGACTGCTTCCAACCACCTGACGATCGTCAATCGGCTCGGACATCTACTGGAGACGCCCGCACCCATCAAGGCAGGCAATGACCTCCCCTGGTTTCTCCCACAGGACAGACAGAGATGGATTGGGGCCTAAATGGACGAGGCGTTGGCGGTCGCCTCTGGGGCAGGTGAGGATAGCGTGGGAAAGGGTATCCTCGGTGTCAGGGCAAAAGGGGCAGCTGGGGTCGTTTGTTGCCCCGATTCTATGGAGATACCAGTTCAGAATAGGGCAGAAGCCCCCAACCCGTAGTTGAGAAAGAGTGGAACGGCTGGATCTGGACAAGTGAGATTCCCGGTTCCACCTTGTGGCCGGGATTGGGGTTAAATTCAGCCGGTCAGAGGTTAGAGAGATTTCCCACATTTGGCTGAACGTCCTTGATAGCAATGATTTTGCGGCGCGAAAATCGACAGGGACTTCTGACTGGCTGAGTTTTGTGGCCAGATTTGCCAGAAAGTCAGCCTTCTCGTTGCCTGGAATTGGCCAGAGATCCAGTAATTCTGTATCCTTTCTTTGGAACCGACAGCTTTTGACGGGCCAGACTAGTGACCGATGCCTGGGAATCAGTAAAAATTCTGATGCTTCTGTCGTCGTCACTAGCTGCTTCAAGGAAACAAAGGTAAAGGAAAGTTGCACCTGCTAAATTATACTTAAAGCTAATTATTTAATTAATTTAAAAGAAAGCAAATTCTTCATATATAATCAGTTGTAGAGAGAACCAGGACAAAATAGCCAAATCACCAAAGCCCTGTACAGTGAGAATACCACAAAAACTGAAATTAGAAATAAAATAAGAAGTGCTGTATTATGTGAACCAACATTTTTATAAAATTGAGATGACATACTAGGTTAAACGAAGCATTTACTTTTAAAAGACAGACAAATTTTAAATATAATTTTAATTAGTTTTATATAAATTTGTAGGTTTTATTGAAACTGAGCAAAATAATAAAATAGTAAAACAAATGCACTGGTGCTGGATTGGGGTAGGATGGGATTATTGTGATAAAGACAGATTGACACAATTGATCAAAGTCTTTCGGCCCTAATCCCTCAGGCCCTGACCAATCATGAGAGTTAGGTTTGGGGAATGGCCTATTTAATTATAGGCCAGGGCGGGATTAGGACCTTTATACTCATCGTCAGAGAGATCCAGTACTCTATAGTTTAACAATACAGTGTGCAAATAGTTCAGGTACTGGTTAGGCCAAGCCCCTCTTGCGAGGAACCAGAGTATACAGGTCTAAATCCTTCCCTGCTAAACTTGACTGGAGCTTGTCTATTACAACTAGCGTATATTATTACAAAACCATTGTCCAGTATGTATTATTTAGACTTTCAGGACCGAAAACTTAATTTTGCGAACGTGACGGGCGGAAAAGCCCAGTGGGGCAAAGCCCAAGTTAAAAGTGGCAAACGCCTGGCGTAAGCAGAACAAGATAAAAGGTAGAAAAATATAGGGGCACAAGGCCCAAGTTAAAAGGGGCCGAAGCCCAAGTTGAGTGGGGCATAAGCCCAAGTTAAAACAAATACAGCATATAGAAGATAGAAATAAACTGATACAAAGATACAAAATATACAATATAATATACAATGATACAAAGATAACTATACAAAGATACAAAACTGCAGAAAACATAATACAATACTAGAACATTAATTTATTACCTTGAATAAGTCTGATTTATTATGCGGTGTAGATAAGAATTTGTCTCTGACGTCAGGGTTATTCACCGTTGTTTCTCGCAGCATTGATCTAATAAATTTATTAGAGTACCCTCTGTCCTTAAGTGTCGTCTTTAGTTTATACAATTCATCTAAGAAATCTTTAAATTCTGTACTAATTGTAGTTATTCGATTTATCTGACCCTTAATTGTATTTTGTATAATTCTTTTACTTATATAAGACCCGTTCACAGGATATTTATTAATATGGAATGGAAAATCATCACGTTTATCGTATAATTTAGTCACAAATATATTATCTTTTATAGTTATGGTAATATCTAGCACGTTGGCATGTTGATTACTACTATTAACTTTGTTAAGTTCTAATTCCTTAGGATACATTTCATGTTTTACTGTATCGAAGTAATCTCTATCATTGAGTAGGGTAAAATCATCTATATATCTACCTACAATTTTTAACAGTTCGTTATTGACATTATTTTTGTTATTTGCGATATACTCAAATTCCATTTGGTGTAAAACTAAATTTGCTATATTTGGTGCAGCATTACTTCCCATTGGAATTCCGATAGTTTGCTTAAAAGTATAATTACCACAAGTAAAAATTAAGTTATCCAGTAGAAATTTTATATGTTTTAATAACAGTGGATAAGTTAAGGTTTGTTGTGTATTTTTACCATATCCCCAGCGCATTCCAACGTAAGTGGGATGCATTGGGTTTCTCATAGTGGCGAATAATAACTTATCTAGAGATGAAATTATTGTGTCATGTTTTAGGTTAGTGTATAGGGTAGTAAAGTCATACGTGTTAACCGTTTTGGCTTGTTTCATATTATTAATTTTATTAATATTATTCCTAATAGATTCATTATTATCTATTATCCAATAAGGATTACAATTAAAAGCTGGCTTAACTATTTTACCATATCTTTCCCTACTTGATTTAATTAGCGAAAGCTCCTTATCTATAAGAACAGATAGTGGTTTAGTTACAGCATATTTACTAGCGATGATTGTACGGAATTTAATTGGATTTTTATGGAATTTAGGGATAAGATAAATATAAGGAAATGCAGATAAATTTAGATCATCTATTTTATGTTCCTGATAATAACTTTTAATTCTATTAATTAATGACTGCTGTGTTTCTTTTATACGACAATAAGTATTGCTATTTGTCCCATTTATTACACCTAGT
>JASAND010008778.1:0-15582 GCA_030248195.1 Trissonchulus latispiculum
GGTGGGGGCGCCTTTATCTGTTTTTCATGTTCTGCGATTTTTCTTGTTCGCTGGTCTGTTCTTTTTCTTTATGCTGTCCCCACGGTCCGCGAAACCAGAGAAATGCCTCTTACATAGTTTTCTATTACTGGAGTCGTTCAAAGTGACCTCGGTATGTGTTCATAGGAACATTAAAAAGTAGGACTTCGTTTGTGTCCAAAATATTTTTCGCTGAATGGACAATTCAGCTGTACGATTTTGAACACATGTTAAGGGAACGTGTAAAAGAAGGGTGCAGTATCTGCTTTCGTGTATTCTGTTATAAAATTTTACCGACTTTTTGAAAATAGAAATTTAGAAAACCAATTTATTGTATTTGTATTTAGAAACTCTATTTTTATACAACAAAAACATATCACTCTTTGTCTCTGTTCAGGAGCTCTTTCTCCTTTCCTGTCCGATTGGCAAAAAATAAAGAAATGGTTTATACATACACAGTAGAGATGAGGACGAGCCGAGATTTTCCGGCTCGGCTCGGCTCGGCTCGGAAGAATATTGAAAGTGGGCCGGCTCGGGAGAAAATGTGGTCGGCTCGGCTCGGCTCGGCTCGCCCAGCTTGAAATTTGAAATTTGACCGATTCCACCGAATTGTGGATTTGACAAAAGGCCTGAAAACAGCTGTCTAGCTTTCGTGTACCAGTGTGAATCACCACAATTCCATTTTTACCGAGACACTGCGAGATGCAGAGTCTACGATTATAAGGTTTAGTGATATTGATATTTGGTAAATGTATATTCTACGAAAGTGGGCGGGGGCCCATTCATGCTTGTTTTGCTTAAAATTTATTATTTTATTCTATGTGTACAATATGGAAAGCAATCAGTGATAAACGCCGAAAAAATCACGAGAAAACTTTTTGTTTTCCTCAGTCTTTTGGAAAGGCATAATCTGATAAATTGCAAAATGCTTCAGAACTCAGCAATAAAATTCAGAATTCTTTCACATTATTTTTTAAATTTCAGAAAATTTCAAATCCTCTAATTGCTCTCTGCCGATCGTAGCTCTAATAGTAGTCAACTGTAATTATGCAGAATAATTTTAAACTCTAAATTAGTAGTAAGTATTTCTGGTATATAATCAGCACTTTTACAACCTTTTCTGCTATCTGATAGATTACTACAAAAACCCAAAGCCACAGTTGTAAGACAATGCAAATTTTAATTGCAATATTTTTGATAATACTAAATATGACACGTTGAAATAACTAAGTCAAAATGTTTCCTTATAACTACACCATACATAGGTTGACTTCAAGCACAGCCTAACGTTTAAACTAGGTTGGCGTGGAAGGAAGGTATGAATAAAGACAAGGAAAAACGGAAAATTAGACGACAAAGTTGAACACAGAAAACAGAATTCATTGAACTAGTTGACTATTTTGTTTGTACAAATTCGGAAGTAATTACAGTGAACTTAAAATTTTTCGACAGGGTCGGCTCGGCTCGGCTCGGCTCGGAGTTTCAATTCTCCGGCTCGGCTCGGCTCGGCTCGGGAGAAATTGTTGCCGGCTCGGCTCGGCTCGCATATATATGCATAATATATATATATGCATAATCAGCAGTTTATAAAAATTGGATTTCGAAATACGATTGAATTTTTGAAATACTTGAAATTAAAAACCAGCGTTATACAAATCTCGAAAACAGCACGGCTCTCCTGTTGCACCGAAGACTGAGCGTCAGGCCTTTGGACCAAAATTTTTGGCTGCTCAATCTAAGAATTTCTTAAACGGGCACTTTCTATCACATTGGCACGATACAATCCTTAAGTTTACGTCATTTAAATTTATTCATGCTTTTAGTTTCCAAGCAAGCAACACTGGAAACTGAAACTGCGCCGGAATTTGTGGCTGAACTGAAAGCGCAATCTGCCAGTGAAGGAGAAGTTGTCGCGCTAGAATGTGCTGTAGCTGGCAAAGAAGTGGAGGTTCAATGGTTCAAAGGCAACGAGCCAATTCAAGCTGATGATCGACATCTGATAGAGTCACTGCCTGATGGAACACAAAGATTGGTCATTTCAGAAGCACACACTATCGATACAAGTGAATACCGTTGCGAAGCAATCACAATTACAGGAAAGGCTACAACTGAAGCTAAAGTTGAAATTAAAAGTAGGTTAACCTGTACATATAGTACTCTATAATGTTGTGTCAGCAATTTTCTTTTATCTTCCCGCAGCACGATGCATAGAGACGTAGGTGTGCTGCAAAGCAGGTACCGACATCGGCTCACCTCGTCCAAAAGATTATGGTAGTAGTGAGGCCAATTACTCTGTCGCGCTGACTCTGTTTATCTTTGGAAGTTATGTAAGGTTAACAGAATAGCTGATAGAAGTTGATATTGATATTAATTGATTGATATTGATCGATAATAATTGAAACTGATTTGAAGAAAATCATTTTAGCCAGCAGCAAGTTTTAGTGAAGTTTAGAGTGCATAAGAACATTTGTTTATACATAACTTTACTTGTGTTTGCCATTATTTCGTAGAATCGAAGACTTCTGAAATACCAACTGACGAAACGGCTCCTGACTTTGTGCAAGTACTACACTCTTCTAACGCGATCGAAGGCGAAGACGCAGTTTTAAAGTGCAAGGTTACAGGGAAGCCTAGTCCAGAAATTAAGTGGTATAAAGGCGACCAAGAACTGAAAGCAGATCAACACGTTTCGATCCAATCATCACCTGATGGTCAGCAGGTTCTCATCATTCGAAATGCCCAAATGTCAGATTCTGGTGAATACCGGTGCGAAGCTAGCAACGAAAGAGGAACCGCTTGGTCAGAAGCACCAATTATGATTAAAGGTATATTTTCATATGACAAACACTATTAACACAACTATTTTTTGAGTAAGAAACCCTTTCATAATGTCATAGTTTCAAAGCGTATGTTTTGCATGCTTAACAGCAGACAAACATTATTGTGATATATGAAATTGGTTTTTACTACTGTTATCGGCGCCAATACATACCAAAGTAACTCAAACTCAGAAGTGTTTATGCAGTAACTTAACATTTTCATTTCTGATTTAGCTTAGTTCGGTTATTTTATATACCACTGGTTATTTGCAGTTGCAAGTTCAGTGGAAGGACCAGAACAAGAAGTTGCACCCGATTTTGAAGAACCTTTACAAGCTTGTCTTGCTTACGAAGGCGAAGAAGCTAGATTTGAAGCCAAAGTTACAGGTCAACCAAAGCCGGAGGTAAAATGGTCCAAAGATGGGAAACCATTGAAAGTACGTTCATTTCTCCTACAAATCCAGTTTGCAAGAAACAAAAATTAATTAATGATAACGTTTCAATGGATACTTTCATACATGCGCTTGGGGTGGGGGTTTTCAGCCCCCCAGACCTGGAGCTCACCTTCCCAGAGGGGTCCCGCCTCCCCCAGAATCCCGATTTTTCCGGTTTTCCGGTCACCCCCCCCCCCAGAATTTCCCGTCCTGCACATGTCTGGTGCCTTTCCGAAACTTTTTCAGTACTCAAGGTCAAATCAGGATATAGGATGACGCGTCGTATCACCATAGTACAACTAAAACTTGCAATTTGCTATTTACACTACACGGCTTTGAGAAGACCCTTTTATTGTGAGAGAGTTCAATTGATCCGAAAACGTTAAAACAAAAAGGAAAAACTATTAGCTTGTTACAGTTTTTAATAATTCTGCAATTACAACTACGACACAGTTCTCACATACTCCAATTACTGTTACAATTACACAACAGTTATACATTTTTCAAACTCCTCTTAATCGGCTGACACTTCCAAACTTTTCTTACTGCTTTAGGCTGACGATAACATAGTAATCGAATCGCATCCAGATGGCAGACAAATTCTCATTGTGAAAAGTACTGGTTCAGGGGATATCGGTGAATACCGGTGTGAAATTGAAAACGACCTAGGTGTTACCTGGTCAGACGCTACACTACAACTTCAAGGTGAATTTATTGTATTTCTAGATCTAAAACATTTGACAGCAGACTGTACTGACGTTTCACTGTTTATGTTCAGCATGTGTACACTTTAGAGCTTGAATACGCTAGTTGTTTATAGAAAATTAAGGTATTTTGCTTGCCTGCTGTTGGACTAGCAACTGCATAGCAACCTTGACTATTATGGCGCTGTTTTAGTGGCAGATGAAATGGAAATCGAAGCCGAATCAGCTCTAGAGTTTGTACAAGAACTACGGGCTGTCCACGCTGAAGAAAATCACACTGCTGCATTCGAATGCCGAATTCACAACGTGTCCAGGCCGCAAATTAAATGGTAGGGTCAACTTACCCCAACAATGCTAGGTTGCTTTGCTTTCATAACGTTTGGGATAGATGCCATTGCGACTTTGAAAAACGTATAGCTTTTTCAGACGTAGTCACTACTGTATTTTGCGTTCTGTTGTTATTCTTCACCTCATATTTAATAGGAATTAATAACTTTGATGTAGGTTTAAAGACGGCAAGCCTGTCACGGAGAACAAAAACATTAAAATGGTGGAAGAGTCTGATGGTACATATAAATTGATTATCCAACACGCCACCCAGGAAGATCAGGGAAATTACCGTGTTGAGGTTGCAACTGCTGCTGGAACTGTCAGCTCAAAAGCACCACTAACAGTGAAAGGTCAGGCAATCCCCCTGAATAGTCCTTTTTTAATCTAAGTAGCATCAAGAGTGCATAATAACTAAGAGTGTGACAAGCGTCACGCTCTTAGTTATCAAGCGAAAAACATCATCTGCACAATAACGGCTGACCCCCCTCACAACTGAGTAATGCACTTCAAATATTTTTGTCCGCTATGCCTACGTTCTAAAGCTCAAAAACACAACTATTCAGTTGGTTCAATGTGCGTCTGTATCGAGCTTTAGAACGTAGGCATAGCGGGCGAAAGTATTTGAAGTGCACATACTCAGTTGTGGGGGGGGGTCAGCCGTTATTGTGCAGATGATGTTTTTCGCTTGATAATTTTATTTTTAATCTAAGAGTATAAAGAAACGGGCATATTAAAATAGGATCAAGATTAATTCGTTTAATCCTATATATTGACTATAATTTTAATCCAATCCGTTTACTTTAGAAATAGGGCCTATGCTATGAGATGACAAGGGCAGAAGTTCGATTTAAATTATATATTTACCGATTGAAAGAATTGTTATTTGCAGAAGCCGCGGAAGGGGAAACTGAAATGGAGTTAGAGACCGCCCCTGCATTTGATGAGCCATTAAAAGAAAGCTTTGCAAACGAAGGTCAACAGCTGGTTTTGGAGTGCGCAGTTGCCAAAGGACAACCACAACCTGAAATTAAATGGTAATTCAGGTCTCATTTTCGCAACCATTATTATTACGGTCACAGAAAAGTGATTTATTTGTAGTCATTCCAGTTTAAATACGCACAAATTGCTTATATGTATGAAGTTGAATGTGCTTTGAAGTTGAATACCAGTTATTAACCTGTAAATATCCAATAATAATAATAATAAATTAACATTAAATATTAACCTTTTTAAACTTAATAAAACTACAGTATTCACTGTCTGTCATAACCTATATACAGGTACAAGGATGGTGTTGAAGTTCTACCAAGTCCACACGTTCAAGTAATCAGCTCTGAAGATGGAAAACAGAAGCTGATAATTGCTGATGCCACAGCGGACGATGTTGGAAAATACCAATGTGTAGCTGTCTCAGACGCGGGAAAGGCAGAGACCGAAGCCGCAGTTAAGGGTGTGTTAATTTTCGTGAAAGAAGTTAAAGTTTCATTTCAGCAGCTGAGGCACGAAAAATTTCGGTCTCAACTGAGACTCAAACCCACAACACCACTACAACGCTCTGAGAAGTGAGCTACCGAGGCTACAGTCTCACCAAGCTAGAAGGAGTTCGTATCCAAACCGAAGTTACAATGAAATTATAATGAACAACGCGGACAAATGCATGGTTTCGAGAATATACCAGTGCTACAGGAGTCACTCCATGCTTAACAAATATATTGAAACCTTTCTCTGTAGTAGCAGAACTGGTATAGAAGTTGAAGTTTTTCACTTCAAACAGCGAATTTAAAAGCATCGAAATTTAGATCAAACCTTTCTTATTACAGTCGATCATAGAACATTAACAAACAAATTAATGAAAATGTACAGTTCCTCAGGAAGGTGCCCGTTTAAAACGTCTAAAGTCAAAACGTCTAACGTTCATAACGTCTACCGACGAAACGTCTAACGACAAAACGTCTACTGACAAAACGTCTAATTTTATTAAAATTGTGTCACACGTTGAAAACGTCTAAAATCACTTTTAAAGTTAATTAAGTTTAATGTTATTTTGAAGTAAACGTATTTTAAAATCACATTAAGTATACTCTACGTCTAGTTTATTGGTTCATTTTAAATTGTGTTTAGTTTTTAAATATTTCTGAAAAGCCAGGGTGTGCAAATGGCTTGAGAATATTTATAATATTTACAATTTACATTACACTTTTCAATAATAGATATTTTAGAACTTATGCTTAAAATTAATAATTAACAAGCAAATTGGCATGAATGGGTTGCCGCTGTCATTTTTCCTCTTATCGAAGGACATAAACTCAGTTTGCATTAAGTTAGGAGCTTTGGCTCTATTACGACTTTTTATCCACTCAATCCGAGCTTTCAAATGATACCGATATGAGCCCGATCCGAGAACATTTTGACCATTTTTGGCCTCAACTCAAAATGAGTGCATTTTCACACAAAGAGCTCACTTTTTGTGAAAAAGCAGCAACCCAATAATTAATCAGCAATCAGTGAAATATGTTGCACCATCTTTACTGATTACAGTCTGTAATCAGTATTCAGTAATTAATCAGTGAATAGTCAATGACTAGTCGAATACTGAAGCTAATGCAGAAAATAAGAAGTATATATTTGGGACAATGCCAGAACTTCAAATTCAAGATATGACAGGACCCTGCCACCCATACCCAAAGCGGCCTATAGGAAAACTGACCCAGGCCCAAGTTTAGTTTAGAGGGAAAGTTTAGACTTTTTGAACGTGTGACACAATTTTATAAAAATTAGACGTTTTGTCAGTAGACGTTTCGTCGTTAGACGTTTCGTCGGTAGACGTTATGAACGTTAGACGTTTTGACTTTAGACGTTTTGATAGGGAACCCTCAGCAAAGGGGTGTCTTCGATGGATGCATACAAAGAGATGAGTATCTATACTTTTGTAACTCCGCCATGATAGTAGTGCAGTTAGTGCCTTTCAATGACTGTTATGTATTGGATAAGAATATGTTACTATACTTTAAAGAACTACTCATATCATCACATCTATATTACTGGATTCAAAACCTCATATTTCTGTATATTTCATTTCTTTCACTACACCATTTGGTGATCCTGTGTATTATATACATAACTTTATTTTAGTTGAAAAGAAGGATGAGAAACCAACGTTTGTTCAAGGTTTGAAGGCAGGTGTAGTGAAAGTGGGAGCGAACATTTCGCTTTCATGTTCAGTTGCAAAGAATGCTGGTGACAAAGACCTGCCCAAAATAAAATGGTAATTAATTAATAATCATTGTTGGCTTTTTACAAACAAAACCTTTTTACGCTTGATTTCAGTATTTACATATGTAGAGCTTCGAATAGGAAAGAATAGAAGTCATCATCTAACCTGGACATACAAACGGATCATTTACAACAACTTAGTTAATTAGGACGTTGGAAATGAAATTGCTGCTTTGAATGGCCTTGTCTTACCTAACAAGTTTCAATGATTTTATTAATGATTCTGTTCTATTGCAGGCTTAAGGATGGCATAGAGGTTACACCAAGCAGCCACCTGAATGTGGATAGTAACCCCGACGGTTCCTGCAGTATTACTATCAACTATGCTACATTCAATGATGACGGCGAATATGAGTGTGTAGCCACAAACTCAGCAGGAACAACTTCAACATCAGCAAATCTGCGTGTTGAAGGCATGTAGCATTAGATATGTGTAATTGTAAAGAATTAAGTATACATTCTGTCATGGCTTCGGGTATGACTTTGCAAGTGGTACGGTTAAGGAGCCTACATTTGAAGAGGCCCTGATGAACTTCGAAGTGCAACAGAAGGAAAAGTTTTTGTCAAATACTCATAGCCTAAAATTTTCAAAGAATGACATTTTCAACATTATAAAAATCTTAAAAGAACTAAATAAATTTTACGGAATAGGACAATGCAATCTTGTGCAAAACTCATCATTTCGCAGTATCATGGAAAGTTCATGATCTGACAAAGTTACCGAGGGAATAGTCCAATTACTTTTCTGCTATAGTACATATAGTATGATGCTTGTCATACTATAATGTATTGTTCACTGTTTTATTACTTATTATTATAATACTCGTTCTCAACTTAACTCGTTGGTTGTAGAGATTACAATGTATGCACCAGAATTTTCCCGAAGGCCGGATGATGTCACAGTTGACAAAGAAAGACCACTTGTGCTGGAAGTAAAAATTTCTGGAATCCCATTCCCTGAAGTGCAATGGTAACTATTATGGTTGCTTTTCTTTCGGGAAAGAGAAGACGTTCCGTGTAATCTCTTAAATCAAAGTGTGCCCAAAATTATAATTATTATAATTATAATTCTTATAATGCGAAAGTGTATTTAAGCCATCTCACTGGCATACTGGATTCAATCAGCTTTTGGGATGCTATATTGTTGTTGAATCAAAAACTGGACTGGAATAGATCACTTTGGTGTGCCATATCAAGAGTATGTAATGGTAAGAGTGGGAAGCTTAGCCCTTCCTAATGGAAATGGCCTGCGAGATGCTCGGCACATCAAGGCCGAAATCTCGGGAGGGGTCCCACTTACCTTTGAACAGCTGGTGTTTATATGAGTTTGAGCTAAAACGCATCCTCAGGGGAGGGGGTCCCGCTTAGCGTTGTTAAGCGTGTGTTTTTATGCAGTAGAACTGAAATGCACTAATGAGGATTATGGTAGCTAAGGAGCCAATCAAATACATTTCAGTTCAATCGTAAATGCACGCACGCTTAACAACGCTATTCGGAACCCCCCTGAGATCTCGGAGGGTTAATTTATACACATAAATTTGACATAAGGTAGGGAATTAGCCAATCATATGCGTTTCAGTTCAAACGCATATGTAAACACATGCTGAACAATGGTAGTGGGAACCCCCCCGAGTTTTCGGCCTTAATGTGCAGAGCGTCTCGCCAGCCATTTCCATTAGGAAGGACTAAGGTTCCCACTCTTGCTATTATATACTCTTGGTCATATCTATCTACGAATTAATCAAAGGTCTTTTTAGGTACAAAGATGGGCAAGAAGTAAAAGAAAGCGATAACATCAGTTTTGTAGTTGATGCTGACACAGGTATTGCCAAAATGCAAATCAAACGGTCGTCCTCAATAGACGCAGGAACTTACCGTTGTATGCTAAGAAACGATGCCGGCCAGGCCAGCTGTAAAGCTGTTGTAAAAGTGGAAGGTAAGCAAACATACGAATAATGTGAATCAGCCCTGAATTTGTTGACTTCTACATTGGGTCAGAATTCCTATTCAAGATAATGATATAATAATAATAATAATAATAATAATAATAATAATAATAATAATAATAATAATAATAATAATAATAATAATAATAACAAGAGTTTATAATACCAAGAGTAAGACACTCAGCTCTTCCTAATAGAATAAGCTTGCGAGATGCTCGACACATTAAGGCCGAAATCTCGGGGGGGCTTCTCAGCGTGTAAATATACAACGCTGACATTTTTCAAAAACGGGCGTTTTCGCCAAATTAAATACAATAACTTGAGCTAGGAAAATCGTACAGCGATAATTTTTATATCGTAATGTTGCGTAGAACGAGATCTTTTTAACGATATAAAAATTACATAGTTCCGTCCAGGCAATCTCTTACAAATCCTGCAACAAACATGCTTTCCACGAAAATTTTAGGAATTCCATCATTTCTTCAAAATGCGTTACGTTGTTGCCAGATTTGTAAGAGATAGCCAGAAGCTTGCCACATAATTTTTATATCGTTGAAAAGATCTCATGATACGCAACATAATAATATAAAAATTATCGCTGTACGACTTTCCTAGTTCAAGTTATTGTATTTAATTTGGCGAAAACGCCCGTTTTTGAAAAATATCAGCGTTGTATGTCTACAGGCTGAGAAGCCCCCCCCCCCCCCCCCTGAGATTTCGGCCTTAATGTGTCGAGCATATTGCAAGCTTATTCTATTAGGAAGAGCTGAGTGTCTTACTCTTGGTATTATAAACTCTTGATAATAATGATATAATAATAATAATAATCATGATAAGACAAGTGATAAGTTCTCACTAAAATTTGGCGAAACTATTGAAATCACGCAAACTTTACCTATTTCGAAAATTTTAATGAAGCTATTGTAATTTTTTGATTTAAGTTTTCAATTTTTTAAATTAAATTCACTCATTATACCAGCAAAGGCCCTGTTTTAGCTCCTAAATCAAAAGTGAAAGAAACCATTCCCGAGTTTTTAAAGGAACCTTCCGATGTAGAAGTCTCCGAAACAGAGACAATTCGGTTGTCCTGCAAGCTTTCCGGTGAACCTCTTCCCACAGCAACCTGGTAAACATTTGAAAAATAATTAAAAAATTAAGTCTTTGCAGTAACGTAATGTAATCAGTATACTATGCTTCCAGTTAATGTAAATATTAATTCTTAGTTTTAAACCTAACTGCCGTCACCGTCACATTAAAACCCTCATATTTATTAGGTCAAAAGACGGCAAGCCAATACAGGAGTCAGCAAATATTTCCATTCGTCAGGACCTTGATGGCGAATGTACCTTAGTGGTTGCTAATGCTTCGATTAATGATTCTGGGGAATATAACATTAAAGTGGCCAACAAGATGGGTGCTATCGAAAAGACCGTATCTGTAAACGTGGAAGGTAATGAATTATTGAAATTCGTTCATAAACTGCAACAAGACTAGATCTGCTTTGAGGATATTAACAGTATAGATAGTTTTTAGGAAAGTTATAAAATTAGCTATACTATTATTATACTATTATTATACTATGATTAAATTCCTATAATAAAGCAATAAGCAATAACACTATATTACTGAAACTTAAGCATTCACTTGAACGTTCATGAACTCAAGATGAAATTTTTTGCTAAGTAAAACTACTTTTAAATTAGAAAACAAGAATTCGTTTTAACATGATGAAAATGCGTTTTTCAGAAAAACTGGATGAAAAACTGCCAGCTGCACTGTCTCTTCAAAAGGGATTGGATGATGTATCAGTGTCCGAAGGGGAAGAGTTTGTTTTAGAAGCCGGCATAGATGGAACGCCAACGTCGGTGAAATGGTATATACTTTCCGGGTCTAATATACGATGTCTGCGTAATTCATTCAATAAAAGTAGTAGTGACCCACAGGTGTTATGAGCAAATCCGAAAAATATAAAATGTGTAAAATTTGCAGTAAAGTTTTGTAGCTGGTTTCCAAAAGGTTTTGTAAGCTAGGTTATTGAAGTTTGCTTATAATTGGATACAGTAATGTTACAAACTGCAGGCAATAATCGCTATTAGAAATTTCGCCTTAAAGGCTGTGCTAAGTTTTATTTAAATAACTATGCAGTACCTTCCTTTATTACCTTAATAGGTACAAGAATGGCAAGGAAATAATACCAGATGGGAAAAACATGATCGCTGAAGTAGTTGGCAATAGTGTAAAGCTGACTGTAAAAACAGCTCAAGTCAGCGATGCAGGAAACTACAAAGTGCAAGCAGCTAACGAAGTTGGAGACGTTTTTGCTGATGCTGTGGTGACTGTTGCTTCTCCCGCAGAAGGTAAATATTGGCAGTGGTGAAAAAGGAAAAGCCGATCTAGACGGGCTCAACAAAAATACCACAGAATTTGTTGAAATACTGCTGAAAATAAAGCTGTCACCTCTAATGAAATAATGTAGCAGTAGTATGCCTTAATAATTGAGCTTGGTCTTTGGATTTGGCTTTGAGCTTTCAAAATGTATACGGCTTTCTAGGTTTTAAACCTTGGTTGTTTTCAGAGGTAATCGGAGAGGAAGCTGGAGCGAAATTGACGATAACGAAGGGACTTGAATCTGTGAGCGCGCCAGAAGGGCAGAAAGCTGCGCTGAAGGCCGAAGTAGTAGGAAGACCTAAGGAAGTTAAATGGTAAAATGTATTATAATCTGAATTTATCTATGCTTCGTCGAAATCTATTTCGAACTTATTTGCAAATTTTTATTCATTTGTTATCTACTTGCAACCCTGCTCTGCAACCCACGCTCCGCTGCTCTCAGAAATTAAAAAACCAAGTCTTTGTGACAGAGCGGCGAAAAATTAGCATACAGACCTCGACAATAATTTTAATAAAATTATCCAGCACAATTAAAAATTCCATATTACCTGTCTTCCAAATTGTGAACTTTTAACTCAAACTTATTATTTGTTAAAATGCATTTTAGGTACAAGTCGGGAAAAATGATAACACCAGATAGTCGTATAAAAGCATCTGTAGAAGACGATGGCACTGTTAACTTGGTGATAATGTCGGTGAAATCGACTGACGCCGGGAATTATAAACTTGAATTGGTGGGATCCGACGGAAATAGTGTATTTTCAGAAGCTACAATTTCAGTTTCACCTCAAGAAGCAGGTATTATAACGGGGAATTAACGTGACAAACAAATAGATAAATCTACTTTATGGTAATAATGAAGATGACAAGTTCAATATACAACCAAGCGTGACCTTTAGACCAGAAGTTTTATGAACATGGACACTTGTTTCTTAGAAAAAGTAGAGGTGAATTTCTTAGGTTGCTTGTTGCGCCTAGAAAAGCATACTGGAATGATAGCAAACCGTTTAAGTTTTAAATATTGGACTGTTTGCTTTGGCTTAGAAGCTCCTAAGGAAGAAGATGTTCGATTAACCATACAAAAAGGACTACAGGATGAAAAGGTCAATGAGGCTGATGAGGTGGAACTTTCGGCTGCTGTGAATGGTACCATTAAAGACGTCATGTGGTAAGCAAAAAATGTTGGCACTTTCCATTAGTAGAGAATTCAAGAGCGGTCAATACTAATCTAGCTTGTGTGTTTAGAATTCAAGTAAACAGTTTGAGCTTCTTTCTTAACTTCAATTTCTATTTGGAATTGCGACTACGGTCTCAATTTTGTCAGATTCTGGCATCTCAACCGTAAAACCTGCCATTCATCATTTATGAACTGAATCAATCAATCATTTTAAAAATATGGTTTTGGTCCCTGATGACTTTGCTTAAATTCAGTTCATTAACGGTAAACTTCAATTAAGGTTCAAAAATGGGAAAGATGTTACCATCGATGGTGACAGAGTTCGATCAATAATTGGAGATGACGGGAATGTGAAGCTTGTAATTTCACGAGCGGAAAAGTCTGATAGTGGGTCGTACGATGTCAAAATCTCCAACAACGTCAATTCCGTTTCGTCAAGTGCGATGTTGCGAGTTCGTCCACGCATTGGAGGTAATTCCATCTGAATGGAGTATTATTCGTATTATGTGAGAGCAAGTAGTTGTTGGTTGCGTATCTGGCTAGCCGAGACAATTTTTAAAAATAGCCGTATTCTGTGTGAGTGCTTTCTAACAATTGTGTTTTCTCCTTTTAGCTCCGCCACCTGAAGAAGCTGATACTCCAATCGTGCTTACAAAACATCTTGAAAACACGTGCGTGGAGGAGGGGCGAAGCATCGAATTGGTTGCAGAAGTAGAAGGAAAACCGAGAGAAGTAAAATGGTAAATAAATGCTTTTTGCATACTAGTCGTAAAAGCAGTTTATTTAATATCATTCTATTTAATACCATCTATTTTTAAATAATAATAAAAATAAAATACAAAAATAAATAAACAAAAAGAAAAAATTTTTTAAAAATAAAATTAAAATCAAGAAATTATTAAAAATTATTTAACTCTACACTAGCTAATTGATAACTATTGCCATCGGTCCGTTATTTTCTTAGCGGGATCACAGACTTTACAACACTTATTCGTTGACAATACAATACAACAATACTAAGCATAAAAAAATGCTGTATGCAATTGTAATTTCGTCAGTTTATTTGAATTTAACTTGTGTTTTTATTATTATTATTATTATTATTATTATTATTATTATTATTATTATCATCATTATTAAATTAACTAAGATAATAAATAGCTCTGTTTTGAAAAGGTACGTTTGCGTCCAGACAGAAAACCCATCTAGCACTTTTAGGTACAAGAATGGAACAGAAATAGTGCCTGATAAAAAACGTGTCAGAGCAATCGATGCAGGAGATGGCAGATACAAACTAATTGTTTCCTGCGCATGTGAAGAGGATTGTGGAACGTACAAGCTGGAGCTTACGAACAAAGCTGGATCGGTCCAGTCTGAGGCTAAAGTTGATGTTAACATCATTTCAATAGGTGACTTAGTATATTGAAATTGAATTTGAATTAACATTTACTGTCAGTCGTATGACAGCCACTACATGATCTTAGGTGTATTTCACATAAATGTTTCTTAAGAAACCTGAATTTGATCGTTATTATGCTTAGAATTAGTTTATTGTAATCTCTAACGACTTAAGTTACTGAAAGCTTAAGCTCAAAAGCCATCTTAAAGTTTGTCCAATCAGTGATACTCTTGTGAGTTCCTGTTTGACCAATGCTTATAATGCAATAATTCAATTTAATTTCATTCGTATTTTTGAGACTTTAATGTTACCATGGAGATGCGGCAAGCTCCCTTGTCACACGGATTGCGCACCCTTCAACCCGGCGTCTTCAGTTGCTTTGGGAGAAACGATACATCTCGGTACTGGAGCTTTTCGGTTCTCCTTATAGACTTTGCTTGCTGCACATTTCTCATTATATATGCCTTTTGTCTTTTCTTTTAAGCCGAATCTGTAGAGGACAAGTCGAAGCCCACCGAAATGCCAAAACTACAAATACTTCAGCAGTTGGAGGATAAAACTGTTCCACAAGGTGAAGAACTTGCCTTAACAGCAGAATTTGACAGAGCCCCAAAAACAGTCAAGTGGTAAGAAACTTCCAGTTAGCTTGTTAGAACTACTTGAAACGTGTACAAAATAGCGCCACTTTGGAAGTTTAGGGGTGTTTAGACTGACACATAATTTACTGGCGGTGGCCAGCAACATTTACACTTGTAGCTTACTGTAGGTGAGTACACTACCGTTCAGTAGGAACTAATTAGAATAAAACCGAACTCGGTCATAGGCGCACTTTCCAAGATGTCTGCAGTCACCGTACCACTTATTTGTTTTCATTGAAGCACACGGCTACGAAAAATGTTTCCAAGAAGGGGGGACCGCACAGGTTCCGTGAAAAAGCTAAGAACCAACAATGGTAGGTAGGTAACTATATATTCCCAACGTTCTACCAAGAGTGCATAATTGCACTATATATAAGAAGAAGAGTAAGCCACTAGAGGGCTCCTCTTCTTGGCATTGCGTAACGTTGCTCCGACCACAATACGCGAATGTTCCCT
>JASAND010008779.1:0-28255 GCA_030248195.1 Trissonchulus latispiculum
GTCGTTGAGTTCGTTTGAGGTAGGGGTCGTTGGGTTGATCGCAGCAGGATTCAATCCAGCAATATGATCGCAACAGGATCGTTTTCAGCAATGAGATCGCACCAGGATCTCATTCAGCAGCAAGATCTCAACAGGATCTAGTTCAGCAAGGTTGTTCCTAACTAAGTCTGGATGAATACGCACTAATTTATTAGACAATAACAGGTTCTGATATACTTTAGGAACAATAACAGTAATGATAATAAAATAATCGGACAGGGGCACTAGACAATTAGGATTCACTTCAATTATTAACGATATATAATCGAGGTACAAAGTACCAGGGTTGCCAACTCTTTTGGTAAGTTAACACTTTAAACTGACCGATGATAGGGGGGAAGATTAGTTACTAGCATTCCAACTACTGATTCTTTCTTTCTTCCTCCTTTCTTGTAATTACTAACAGGGCTTACACTTCACTCTAACCTAACTTTGGGTTCCTCTTCTTCAGGTACTAATTTCAGGGTACAGTCAGGTATAGTGCGTACGTGCGAGCTGTGTATGTTAAGTTAACTTCCTTATCCGTCTAGTTACAAAATCAAACTAATAAACAGTTAACTGATAATTAATTAAAGTTAAAGATATTGCACTTCTATTCCGGGAATGGGTGAGCGGGCTTAGATCTGGTATTAAAGATTCTCAAGGAATCCCACAGATCTAAGGCGGCTATCGGACGGTGGAGGAGTACAAATACAGGGGTCGGTCTATGCGGAATTTACCAGGAGATGCCCGAAATATAATTAATGTAGATTAAGAGAATATAGTTTAATAGATGCTCTTCTTTAAGTCGCACTTCGCCGGATCTAGGTACACTTCCGATAGACTGGTTAGGATTAGACCTAAGCCAGAGACCGGGGAGCCTGAGCTCCCAGGACGGAGAGATGTAGAGCAGCAGACAAATTGAACATAATTGATTAATTTTAAGAGTGGGGTTAGAAAAGACTGTCACAAAGTTTAGACACTAGCAGGTTTCAGTGGTTCCCAATTCGATCCGGTGCCAGAAATGGTCTCTGCCTTAGACAAAAATCTAAACTCCTGAGTTCATATAGTGTTCTGCAATGTACCTTCCAACTGACTGTTCCAGGCAAATGACTGATTATGATACCACACTGATAAGACTCTGATTCCAACTAATGACTACTGATTCCCAAACTACTGATACGGACAGGACAAAGTCCTTCGGATTAAGCACTGACTGATACTGGGCAGATCACAGGCAGATCAAGTTCGCTGGCAGGTGAGCTCCTCTGGATCACCTGAATCAAATGGGTTAAAACCCATTAATACAGGACACAAGTGCGGGAATCAAACCCATCAACTATTACTCACTTTGGATGGCTTTCAGAAGTAAAAGTTGAGGCTTCGTTAATTTTAAGTAGCATTTGACTAAGACAATTAAAATAGCGTATTATTAGGCCAATTTGTGGTTAAAACGAACTTAGTTGTGCGTTTATTAGTTTGGCACAAACGGATTTTAACCAAGTATCGATTTCTAGACGATTTTCTACTATATGGTGCAGAAAATCGCAAATACAGCACGGTTCTTCCGTAGATATTTTGTTTATATTAATTAAACATGAAACGGGAGCTTTATTCATTTAATGAGCAGGAAAGGACCCGTTTCCTGCACGAAACTGACATTAAGCACAAGACATTTGTTTTCTTAAAATTATTACTTTTCCGAGATTCATTAGAAGATGGTTCAAGGAGATTTCTAAATCCTATTTACCGGTAAACCTCATTATATTTATTAGCTACCATTTACATATTTTCGTTACGTACTATTATTTACAATATGTGCCGTTCGATTCCATCCTTCATTTCTAGCTGTTGATTACTAAACGTAATTCAACATTTAGAACCGTCATTGCCAGTGGGTATTTGATAGTGCCACTTTTGACTTTTAGACTTACAGGCCGACACGAAACGTTTGAAAATTTGGCCGTTTGGTTGACACAAACGAGTGAGGGCACGAACGGCACGGTCTTAACTAATAAATATTCGTACAACCTAGCATATTTGGCAAAATGAACCAGCACGAAGTCCTTATTTGCGATTCGTCCGCTCCTTGAGCATAGGAGTACCTACGCGGACGAATCGGGGACTACCTGGTAGTTAAAGCCTATTCTGGGAGTCCCCGTGACTCTGAATTAAGCTAACTAACTGATTTACATATGACACAACACGACAGTGGACACTCACTCATGCTGGCTAACATTCACACATTCTTTCGAACATCAATCAGTAAACGGACACTCGGACACTTATTCACAATCACACAATCTCCTATCTAAAACGGGAATTCTATGATAGTTCCGGACGTACAAATCCCATGCACCCGATGGGAATCGACATGCCGTTCAGTTTTGGAACAATCCATACCGACAACGTTTTTAGACCCGTCAGGATTCTGCTCTGTAAATTGACAACACTAGTTTTAATACAACTATAATTTGGGTAATTAGTACCGATAGTTACAATCAATACTTCAATGTACTAAATTGCTAGCGTTCTGGATTATCCCAATTTTGCAATTCATACGACTAATAGACATTCAACTAACCCAATTAATGTACCAATGAGTATCGAGAAACGTGATTCAACTACTAATTATTGTTGAACAATAATTGTTAATGTAAGAATGAGAAATATTAATTTAAAGCTGAACATCATTAGTTGGGTAGTTTCTTAACAATATTCATACGAATGTGGCAGTCCTCACAACCCCTATCGTACAAGGGGAGTTTCCGTGAGTTGCCGATCAATTAGCCAAAACATTCATTCGTCAGACACTCAAAACAGCATACGAAACAGACATTCAAGATTCTTACAAATCATGCATTTCTGAAAATTGGTTAGATTCGGAACCTCACGCTCCATGAGGAGTTTACCCGAATAACCGCCTTACGTAAATTTAGAAACACATTCATACCCTAACAACACATTTTTCCAATACATATCTTAACTATTACGGATACAGATTACTTGACTAAACCCTAGTTCTATGTACATATTTGGTTGCAAAACTTTAAACTTTGTTGCGCTCGAATTTTGGGCTTTTGCAATTCCACAGAATTGCCTTATAAAAGAAATTTTGGGGAAAACTGGGGCTTGGAAATTTGATGAAACTTTGTGTAAAGTTTGAAAGAAAGCCAGTGAGTAATAATTGCTTGGCAATTATTACTAACAACAAAATTAGATTAAATTAAATACATAATTAACTGAAAACTACAGAAAGCTGAGGAAGCCGGCCATTCCTCCCAAAACTGCTTAATAATTAATTAACTGAGATTGATGTGAGCTCAAGGTTTTAGGATCAGTTTTAAAACGACCTTTACAGTTTTAATACCTAACAATTTTAAAACCGACCTAATGCTAAAATTAAAACACAATACCGAACTGTTGTTTTAAACCAAGGCAGTGCCTTTTTGTAAAAAATCATGGCCGGCAACTCCTAGTTGCCGGCTGTGGGGAGAATATTTCTGCTAACTAACTTATTAGTTACAGAGCCGTAATTAAGGGGCTCTCTAACTCAAAACTCAGAGGTTAGGTCCCACTCAAGATCCCGTTAAATCTAGAAAAGAAAACCCCAAAAGTGACAAATAAAAAGTAGAAAAAGGGGAGAGAACAATTTTGTTGTGAAAAGAGTGATTCCTGGCTTGATTAGAAAGGCAAAATGGACAAAAGAAAAGCGAAAGAGGCACGTTTTTATCCTCTGTTTGGAAACCATAAAATAATAGCGAAATAAAAGTGTAATGAAAATTAAATCGGCTGGAAAGCCCGACATGCTATGGAACAGAAATGTGGCCCGAAGGCCCAACATGCTAGAAAACATAAAATTGGCTAGAATGTCGCGAGTACCGGAAAGTTGGGGCTCGAGGGCCCAAAAATTGTGAAATTGTGGGCCTCCTGGCAGTGGCTTGGGTCTTAAAAAGGCGGCCACTCGGCTTTAAGACATAAGAAAAAAGAGGCCAACCGGCCCAAATACAAATATACATAAAATTTGGCCAAAAGGGGCCACAATACAAAATCCTAATTTTTTTATCCTAGATGGCAGTTCTAGGCCGGACATAAAAGGTCCATGTGGCCACTCAAATTGTTAGTGTTCGGGTGTTAGCTCAGCTTACCTCTCTGGCCCAAGGGCCAGAGAGATCCCTAACTTTTTTTTGGAATTGGGGGTGTGTACTGCTATTTCCCCGCGTCACACCAGTGACACGAGAAGCAGCACACGAGGAAAGGGGACATTTTAAACGACCGCTCTCGGTCGTGCCTAGTCGAACACTGATTAGAAACTTTGAAATTGGGAGCAAGCGACAGCTCGCTGACAGCCCGCAATAAAAGCGGTGTCCTTTAATTTTGGGGGAAGCTTCTAGAAGTTTCTAGAAGATTCCTATCTTTTACATGCGAAATCCAGGCTCTTTTCGGCCTGGGGACCAGGTGAGGGGTCGGATTAATGAGATTGGGGAAATATTGCCCCCAACTGGTCCCCTTTTTGATGGATTTTGGGGTCGAAACTTGGGCGGATTTTATAAAAATTTGGGTTTACACGTAAATGTAAACAAAGGGACAAGAGACAATATATATGTTCTTAACTTGCCCAAAAATTGACGGAATTTTACCGAATTTTGGCCATTTTGGGCCTACACAAAACAGGTGAGACTTTAATAAGTTGAACCGACTGAATAAATTACTTTGCCCTAGTTAATAAAGGTTTATAATTTATTTGTTTTCGGCCCCTCACTTCTGAGTCTCGCTTGGACTTTTGGCCGAAAGCAAAGGGTGCCGGTCATTTGTCTCCGGCAACAATTGTTCCTTGCTACTGGAAACTCCTTGTTTCCACTAGACCAAGGAAAAGGAGGAAAAAGTAAACGTAAAAGATGAAAAAATATGCACACAGTCATTTCTACCTAATTTCTAGCTACATAAAAGTTACATTATTGAGTTCTACGTACTTAACTACCTAGGTTTGATTTCTTTTCTTTTAATTTAATTTATTTTTGAGGCAGCTAGCAGGCAGGCAGCCCCCTTCAAACCAATAAGATGTAGAAAAGGTGTATACTAACTCTCTTTTCGAGAGGCAATTCTCCTGCTGGACTAAAGGCCAGCCCAAAGTTCATGTGAGGACAGCCTTCCAGACAATATGATGGACTTAACATAAAGGTTACTTAAGTCTTAGTTAGGTTACACCTTTTTAGAAAAACTAAAATTACGAAATAGCAAACATTTTACTAAAACATTTTTGACCATAACTTTCTTAATTTTGGGAGTTGAGAAATAAAATTTACATTTTTGGAATCAGAGTCGAATTGCCTTTCGATTGAGCCTAGGTTGTGTTTCCACTTAAAATTTCGATTATTACGTAATATTTACCTAATTAACACTAATTAACCCTAATTAACATTTTTTAACTCATATTAATACTAGTTTAGCTTAACTAATTGCTAAAATGGGTAATTAGGGTTAATTAACGTTGGACATGACTACCTACGTCTAAATACGGCTACCTATGCATTTGTAACTACATATTATTCGCTGATTAAGGCCACTACTGCATATTAACTACCGTATGCCAATAAACCATCTTCATATGATTAAATTTGACAATGAATTGAAAGTGCTGTTTACTAACAGAGAGGGATTACATGTTTTCCTTGATAAAATTAGCACCTTTTCTTCTGGTTGTGGGTGGTCGACAATAATGTATAAGTTGTCTAAGATTGAGCCCTAATGAAGAGGCACCAGCTCTTCATCAAAGTGTAGATATTTGCTATTATTATCTGCTCGGGGATAACAAGATCCAAATGAAAAGGCACCCGCTTTTCACAAGGAAGCAATATTAGGGAATTTCCGTTAAGACCACTTAGCTGACCAATATGTGTATTAATTAATGATGCTGTTCTTTTTGTATTAATGATACCCTGACCCTATAATGCGAATTTAACCAATCTTCCCCTTCATTTTCCCAAAGCAATTGGTTATATTTTAGAGATTGGCAATCCTGCTCTTAGTTACATATAAGCACACATACAGCTTGGACGTTCATTCAAGTAACTACGATCATGGAAATCTTTAACTTAACCCATTTTCTGAGGTCTTCCTTGGCATTTTCGGGTGACCACTGAGCAAACCCTCCTTTTTGGATTAATTCTTCAAAATCTGATTTTTTATTTAACCAATTTCATTACAACCTCCACCGGAAAAATGGGTAGGGTTTTGACTAGGGGGGAAGACCAAAAACAAAAAGATTCCTCCATTTTCCTATTCTCAGCTTCAATAGCGAGTTATAATCATTCATTCAACCGTATCATTAAACATTCACGTCATCCTTAAGACGGATAAGGGATTAAATTATGCTGGCTTCGCTTTATACCTGTTCTTCTTAAATACCCTTTTAGATTACGTTATAACTACCAACGACAGCCACAGTTACTATCTGTATTATTCCTTCAATAGACCACATACTATCTGTCAACCACTTACTCTGTTCTTCTTCTTCTTCTTCTATACATTTACTCCGGTGGGGTCGACCTTCTGTGGGTCCGTTCCGCAACCACCTTTTCTAATTTGCATATTCCTTCTAGTTTCTTACTTCTCACTTTAGGTGGGGTCGACCTGCTATGGGTCCGTTCCGCAACCACCTTCATTTCTCTTTAGCCTTCCTTGGCTCTCCATGACTATTTCAGCCCTAACTCTATTCTAGCTCTAGATCCTAATTCTTTCTTGGAGCTCACCCGGCTCCAACAGCATCAAACGACTTAACCAGTTTCGAAGTACCTTACATTAAGGGAATTTGTCTTATAGAGCGCACCCGGCTTTCACAGCATTTCGACTCGAGCATGTCTGCGTATATCCTTCACTAGTGATTATCCTTGTTTTCTTAGAGCTCACCCGGCTGTTACAGCTTCCGAAACCTTAAGATTAAATATCGGTCATTCCTTTAATATTTCCGTCTTCATATAACTACAATCTACATCCTAATTTCTATCAACCACAATATTAATTGCAGACCAAGAGCAATTCCGTTCACGAAATAAACCTTGCTTTGATTCAATGATCAAATTATATTTTTACCATCTTTCTAAACAACGTCCTTTTGAAATTGAAACTAATTCCATTACTTCATCGTACTACAAATCAGAATACCGATAATATAAACACACAACATAACAGAGAACTCCAGACGGCACAAGCTACCATGACAAATACCTTCCAATAAAATTCCTCCTTGGCTTACTGGTGCTTAGACTGGGTATACTAAAATGAATAGTATTTTCAAAACCCTTGGATTTCGCTATTAGATCTCTTTTAAAACTTTGAATCGTCACAAGCGTATCGAGGTCACACATACTAACAGACTGATACAATAATCACTAGGCACATTAACCATGACACACAAAAACACAAGAAAACGATATTTACAAGCAGGCACATCATAAGATATATCAGGAGGTTCCGATTCTCATTAGGTAATTAAGATTTAAAAGGTTCCATAATTATAGGTACATCCGAGTTACTATTTTTGGGTGCCAACCGTCTCATTCAGGGTTTTAGGTTCACGACAAAAACTTCCACATGTCATACTAGTCAAAAAGACAGCAATAATAAGAAACAAAAATATAATAAGCTATTCTATACAAACAGTTGAGACAATAGTCTATACAACAAAGTAAATGTGAATACTCTGTACAAAAGTACAATAACATAGAGATCAATCTTAATACCTTTTTTTGATTTTATGAATATTACCTTTTTTCTGTGTTTCTTAAACAGTTGAGTTTTACAAATAGGTAAACTCTACAACCAATTACTACACGCATACGAAACACCAAAAAGTGGAGCATTATACAAATAACTACGCTTTACAAATAAGGAATAATAAGTACAGCGGTACACAAATATTACTAATAATAAAGTTAAACAAATATATTTTTGTGTTTTTTTATATATGCTATTTTTTGTATATTTTCGAATGTTACTTTTTATAGATTTTTCAGTTTATTTATATATTTACAAAATTTCATAACTGCACTGTTAGGGGAGTGTCAGAGGGGATACTCATAGTCTTCGTTGTCAGAGGGATAGGGGGAGTCTAGGAGGCAGGCCAGATAGTCCTCCATTTGCCAGAAGGTGATGGTGTCATGACTCGGGCACACTGGCAGGGTGATCTCTTTGGATTTTTCCGAGGCGGCTTTAGCCATCTAGGCCTCGAATTCCTCGTGGTTCTTGGCCTGACAAAAGAGCCGTAGCTCTTCAATCTGCTTGTTGTACTCCTGGGGAGGGATGATATTGTCATCCAGGCGCCTCTTTAAGAATCGCGGCGGGAGTCATGTCCTGCCCTTCGTTGAAGAGGAGGGACGCGGGTGGCGTCTGATTTTGCCATTCGATGGAGAAGGAAGAGGGTTGGGCATCGGATTCGAATTCCGGTTCCTGTTTTATATCCCTTTCCTCACCCTCTAAAAAGGCCAGGTTTGGGGACTTGGGGGGTGAAGGAACTGAGACATGATCGTCCTTTCGGGTGGGATAGTCGGGCTCTGATCCGAACGGTGGAGGGGGGTACGTCGGGCAGGGATTCTTAAAATTCGGGTCGTTGACAATTTGTAGAATCTCCTGTCGGAGATTCTCAAGGCAGAAGGCATAGAGGGCACGGTCACCGGCGGAGCCCTGATGCTTGTATGTGAGGCAGGAAAACGTACGAAACGCGGCCTGCACATGGTCCTGCACGGTGACATCTGGATGGAGGCTGACAGCGGTGTCCTGATGGACTTTGGTGTGTCGCATCCGGAGGCCAGCATCATCAAACCTGACCTTACTACCCGGATAGTAGACGAAGGACGGATAAGGATCCTTCTCTGGGAACATCTTCAGGAGGTTCTCTGCCTGATAGAACCGTGGTTCATGGTGAGGGTTGTCGTTAAGGTTGGCCAGCTCGGTATACTGACCCAACTGATGCGGGACTTTGACATTGCAGCCGGTGGCGGCTTTCTTCTGGCCAGGTAGGGCAAAAGGGACTTTGCACTCTGGGCAGATGGCGGGGGCAAGAGCAGACGGGGGACCAGTGGGTGGCCTGGAACCTGGGTAAGGCACAAGATTAACAGGAGGGCAGGGTCCCGCCCGTAGGTCTGGGGCTCGGGACCGAAAACTTGTACTAGGAGCTGTACAAAGGGAGTAGATGCCCCACTCCGCGAGTGCCTCCTGCACTCGGTTTCGCTGAGCTGGCTGGGGGGCTGATTCTCCATTGACCTCTACCGGGAGAGGCTCGGGAACATACTCTCTGGATGGGGGAAAGTTGGCCATCTTTATCCTGAAAGCAGGCGTAAACATTAATGCAACAGATTAATGTTAGAATACATCTAAGGTGTGAGAACATTAATGCATCAGATTAATGTTGCGTCGTGTAGTGTGTATTATGTTGCACATCCTGACGTACCCAGTCATGGATATCCAACGATAATTCCGTCAACTAGTTATCTCGAAACAGGTTTCTAGTGCAGTTATGATTCTCGTAATTTCATGGTAGATAACTCAGAATTATCCAGTTTAGGAAACGCATAAAAGTATAAATTGCACATTCATACACATTCCCACACAGTAACAAACAGCATAAATACATAGTATAATATAATACAATTATCACAGTCAAATCTGACAACAGCTTCTAATGACGCCGATATCTTTTGGGGGCGGTCCGGAGAGGGACAGGGACATTAAAGACTGGACTGGGGGAGATCTCTTCTTTGGCAGGGGACGCCGCCGGGGCTCATCTTTGGACTCTGAGTGTTTTGGGCGGTAGATGGGCGAATCTCGGCGGGCCGCTTGCTGAGGTACACTGACAGAGGGACGCGCTTCAGTGACGTGGCGGTCCAGGATTCCATCAGGCGCCGTTGCGATTCGGCGGTCAGGGCGTACACGTGTCCAGTTGGTATGGCCACAGGGTCCTGAGGCCGGAAATGGGGACCATCATCTTGGAACGTATAACATCCCCAGATGAGTCCGGCCCAGGCCTCGTGCCGCTTCAGGGTCTTCACAGGGTCCACGCTGTTGGGCACATAGACTATGGTGGGCAGTGCCCTGATCATTGGTATTGACTCCCGGTAAGGAGCCACATCAGTGACCTCGTAGTGAAGCTTCATGGCTTCATCCAGATAAAGCTGGTTGGTAGCCTTATCCTTTTCTTCTTGGGTAGCTCCCTTTGGCCGTTAGGCGTCGATTTCGGGGACGACGATGATCCGAGAGAGGAGGGGGCTTCGGATGGCGGTAGCCACCCGTAGACAGCGAACAGGCGTAGCTCGCATGATGGGGAACATCAAGGGATCCGATGTTCCGGCGATCTCCTTGAGAACGGCCACAACCTGCTGATTTCGGAGGGCGCACCCTCCAACAATGGCGACGCGGGGGCGTACAGTAGAAATTCCCTCCGGATCCTTCAAGTAGACCCGGAGGAACTCAAGCAGCTGCCCAAGCATGTTGGCAGCCTCGTTCGATTCAGAGTGGCGGAAGATGGTTTCGTCCATCTCTTTCTTGGAGGTTTGGGCTTCCATAATTCTGATATTAAAAAGGGACTCGTAGACGCCCCAAAACCGGTCCTTCGTAGCCTCCATGGGGCGCCGATCTTGGGTGGCCATCAACTCATCCCGGAACATGGGGATTGAGCACTTCGCAAAGAGGATACCCCCCATTAGGAGGGTCTTGAAGGGGTAGTGATGCTCCGGGTTAGGGAGCAGACGGACCAGGTTGATGTCCTGGTGGGACAACTGTTTGGCATATTTCCCACTGTCACTTTTGAGGATCTTGTGGCCCACTGAGAAGGAACCAGTGAGCAGGGCCAAAATCCCCTGATAGAGGTTCTCAGCGGTGTAGCCCTCTCGATTCCAATGCCGAATCATGATCGGCTTTCCTTCGGCGTCTGTGCCCTTGACTTTGGCAAAGTTGGACAGGAGGGGGAAATCATCACAATCACTCCTGAAGTAGAGGTGATTTCCAGGGTGATCCGGACGGTAAGGGAGCTGGAAGAGGGATAGTCTCCGGAGCTGCTCCAGAGAGCTCTGATGAACGGCGGCAGCGTTCAAATTGTTCATTCTCTAAACAAAAATAGCAATCTCACAGTCATGCCATTCAAGGGGAATATCGTGTATCGCGTCGTTATTCGGATGGGGTTCATTAAGAAGTGCCCATTTCTCAACTTTTGGTCCATGTTTCGAGTTCATCAGACTCTTCAATTGTCGAGACCAGAGTTCACCTGACTCTGCTCGTGATTCGGTTCCGAGTTCAACTGACTCTACCGGTTGCTATCTGTTCCAGGGATTTGGGAACACTAAGGCTATACAATAATACAAAATACTGATACATACAATTATATAGATAATTCATGAAATTGCTGACAAAAGCTGCAATAGTAGCAGACATATATATATATATATATATATATATATATATATATATATATATATATATATATATATATATATATATATATATATATATATATATATATATATATATATATATATATATATATATATATATATATATATATAACAATCCACGTAATCCACAGAGATAATATGTATACTTACATTTTTGACATGCGAAGCACATGAATTGACTCTAGGACGGGGGAGATGTTAATCTCCGTTGGCAACCCTAATTTACAATATAACTATATTACTAACAAACTAAATAGTTATTCACCATATTTACACAGGTTCTTACTGATTTCAATTCCTTATTATTAGGCTGACTATTCAAGACGTAACTAGCTTGCAAAAAGGCATGAAACTATTCTTTGATATGTTACACACAATTCTCGTTTGTTTTTATGCGAAACATTTCTTTTTGTTTTTGTACTTTTTATATTTATATACCCTTTTTTTGTAATTTTCTTTGTTATCGGCGTGGAAATTACCTTTGGGAATGTGATTAAGAAGAAACGATTTGTTTTAAATATAAGTAATTTGAATAATTGTTTTGAGGTAATTAATTAGCAGTATTTGTGAAATAATAATCAGAAATGTAAAGGCTCTCATGAGTGAAAGATAATTAACTTGTTTTCCTTCTCAATGGTAATTTCCGGGGCGGAAACTTGCATAGAGTTCCCCCCTTTCCTTTTCTTTTATATAATATTGTACTATACATTAATACTGTCCAAAGGGCTTCTGCTGCGCTCGGCCAGATTTAAGGACTGAAGACCAGGTGCGGATATTTTCACGGGCTTGTGCTGCTGCCATTCTAGGGGGCCTGACTCCTTGGGGCTCTTGAGACTGGCTCGGAGGACATGGTTGGAAGTCCTGAGGTTCTTGTCACTGGGCAGGGGAAAGCTGGGTAGTTGTTAGAGAGGGAATGCTGGAGTCCCTGATCCTTTGGGCCGAAGTGGGGCGGAGAGCGTGGGACCAAGATCTAATGATTTCTGGATTAGTTGTGTGGAATGGTTTCAGGGGTCCCCTTTCAATATCCAGAACAAACATGTAATGATTTTGGTTCACATGCCAAATATAGATCGATCTAGGGTCGGGGTCGATATCTGATCCCAGAAGAGCGGGAGTATGGTTGAACCACAGCCAGTAATTATCCTTCGGGTTCACATAGATCGCAATCTGGGTATTCAGCATGACAGCAGCGAGGAAAATCTCTACTTCCGTGGCGAAGGTTCCTGGGCGTGAGATGACTTCTGGATCATATATTTTTGGTGCTTCCATTTGTTGTATAGCTTCCTGGACCTTAGGATGATGATCGTAGTAGTCTCGCATTAGTTCTCGGACTGTAGGATAGCGATGCTCGCCACCATAAATGGCAGCGGCGAGTACTCGGTAGAAACAGTTCCCGTCTGGTCTAACATCAAGCACCACTGTAGGATAAGTAAGGCTATTATCATTACCCCAGTCTTGGAGATGAGGGTTGGTAGTAATGGTAACGTCTCCTAGTCGGTTTGCCTGTACCTCAAGCCATTCATTGTTTATAGGAATCCAGGTCATCTCCACAAGGGTTTCAGCAATCAATTCGGGGTCAGAAGCGTTATCCTCCAGGTCGCTATATTGATCAATAGGTTTCCTTATGTCTGGGGAGGGAGTTCTCCTTTTCCTTCGGGAGGTGCGTGATCTCTTTTCGGGTTCTGACCCCAGGGTTGGGGCTGTTGATAGTAGGTCCTCATCTGAACTAATGTCAGCATGAAGGTTTGGGTCTCCATCCATTTCCTCAGTCAATTGATCCTCTGGGGATAGGGGTAGTACATGTGGTGCTGGAACCGGCTTCATTCGCCTGAAGTTGACTTTGTGTATCTGAGTCTTTCGTGAATTGGCCAATCTGAGGTCAGCAACTGGCGGGTGTACATCAATGATTCGATAGGGTCCACAATAAAAGGGGCGCAACTTGTGACTCACGTTCTGGCCAGCTCTTTGGGGGGCTTGTACCATCACCAAATCTCCTGGCATAAAAGCGATTTGTCGGACACCACGGTTGACACCACGGTTATAGTTTCTTTCCTGGGTTATTTGAGCCGCTTGAATATGGTCTCTGGCATATTTCCAAGCTTTTCTTAGTCCTTCCGAGACCTGGGCAACATAGTCAGGGACGTGATGTAGTTCTGCTGGGGCGATTAATTTATAGCTGTTGGGGAGAGTAGGGTCCCACCCATGCACCAGATAAAATGGGGTCTCTCCGGTGGAAGCATGAACGCTAGTGTTATAGGCAAAGGTGCAATACGGAATCATTCTATCCCAATCTATATGTTCTTGTACGGTGGTGCGCAGCATATGTTTTAGTGTACGATGCCAGCGTTCAATCTGTCCATTACTACTAGGATTGTATTTGGTGGTTTCCACTGTCCTAACATCGGCAAGCTTACAGATGGCCTTGTTCAAAGCGGAAACGAACTGGGCTCCTTGATCACTGACTAATTTTCGAGGGGCACCGAATTTCAAAAGGACATGCTCGACAAATACGTAGGCTGTTACCAGGGCAGTGGCAACTCGGACAGGGACGGCCACGACGTACTTGGAAAAGGCGTCTATGAAGGAGATCACATAACGGTGTCCGTGGATTGAGGGTTTTCTCAGATCCATTATATCCACATGAATTCGGTCAAATGGTTCGGTACATGGCTGGAAGGCAACTAAGATCTCAGTATCCGATATTTTTTTGACCACACCCATGCTCTATATCCTCGCCAAAAAGTAGGCCAATCGGACAAAGTCGGGGCAAACCTTTAGTAACCCCCCCCCCCTTAAGGAATACTTTGGCTTTGCAACATTTTCTGAACACACTTGCAAATTGCAGTTATTGGTATTTGAAAGTATCTAGTATCTAGTATCTAGTGTCTAGTATATGGCATAAGTATATAAAGTACAGACATTGATGAAAACCTTGATTTTTACCATAAAAGTTGCCCCAAGACAAAATTCGGGTTATCGACCAAAAAATCTTGGAACCGAAATGTGTGCGTCTGACTGAGTTCACGTTTGAAGTTCGCCTATATTTTTAAATCCTCAGCTGTCTCCACTTTTCATACCATGCTCTCACCGATGAATGTTCGTAGCGGATGGCAACTCTGTTGCAGACCACGGCGGATTTGGCGTTTCGTATCAGGTTTAGATTCGTTTTCCGACTAATAACTTTAGGGTATTGGTCATGGCACGAAACATTTCGAAACTTTTTGTCATATCCGATTTATGATAGGTAAATGGTCGCGCAATCACAGCTTGAATGACTTTGTATGTTTAAACCTTACGTTACACTCATTCCAGTTTCAGTTTTATCACCTATGTAGATCTAAAATTTGTTTTTTCAGTCTAAGCTGTCGGACGAAACAGCTCACTTTGATACCAAAAGATCAAGGTGAGTGATCACTTTAGGGCAACCGTTCACAAAGCAAGCAAACAAGTAGCAATGGCAATGACGAGTAGATTTGGGGTCATGAACGAATGTAGATTTCAGAATTCAGTCATTTGTAATGGAATTAACAAAATAAGAGGCTAAAAATAACCAAAAGCGGTCAAAAAAGGTTCCCAAATAATCAAACTGCAAGGAAGAATTCTCATGCCATGGATCTGCGAAGAAGAGCGAAGATCATCAACATGGAATGTAATTATCGAATAATGTCCAAGCAATAATTGTATACATTATCATGTGTTTGTTTAGTTAGAGTTGCCAGTATTCAGTAGAAATCAGGAAATTCACCAATAGGGTTCAAGGTTCACATTCAATTAAGACATTAATACTAGTTTTAAACACGATTTTAAGTCTAATTAAGTTTTACTAATGCGTGACTACTAATGATACTAATTCAGGAAAGGTGGAATAAGGATACTTTAGCCCTAATCCCTTCGGTTTACCATCCCTTCAGCAAATGGAGTTGTTACTCCCACACGAAGATAACAGTCGACAACTAAACTAAACTTAGTTGAATTGATGAGTATCGCCTATAGTAGTCAAGTATAGCCCTCCCCGTAAAGATAATTTAATTACTAATGCTCGCATGTTAGTCAGCAGGAAGTCATAAACCCGAAACACAACGTTTATGTGCATAATTAAGGCAGAAATTAGTCGTAAATTGCCTATAAAATGGAGATGTACATCTAAAACAACAAATATTGGAAGATGGTTCAATGTTTGGTGCAAAATAGCTAAATACGTAGTTAGGTAGGGTTAATTAGTGATAATTAAGCACTAATTAGGTAATAATTAGTTAAATTTAATATTTTTGGTCAGAAAATGACTTGGGCTAAAATGAAAGAGAATTTGATTCTGATTCCAAAAATCCAAACCCGACTTTTCAACTCCCAATAATAAGAAAGTTATAAGCGAAAATGCTTTTATAAGATTACTTTTTATGTCGTAATCTTATCGCTCCAAAAAGGAGTATACTAAAATTGGTTTTCTTTTGCCTAAAAGTTAAGGCAAACCTTTTTCCCTTCTTCATTGTCTGGGAGGTTGTCTACCTCCCAGACTACACCTGAGTCAGGTGTTGTTCTCCCTCCTTTCTTCTTTTTTTCTTTCTGCTAGGCCTTTCTCTTTCCTGGCCTAGCAGTTGTCCTCACCTGAACTTTTGGCCGAGGACAAGGCCAACAAAGAGGAAACAAAGAAAATATTAGAATTAGCCCAGGTCATTGGATTTAGAGGGGGCTAACTCCCCTTATTAATAATATAAATAGAAAAATAAGTAGCTAGATAAACGTAGATAAGTACGTAGGTTATTATGATATAATTTTTAACTTATAGAAAATTATGTTTCATGCGTAACAATTCATTAAAGTGCCGAAATTTCGCAAAATTTCCCCTTTGGTTATGTTTATGTGTTAAAGAAAGTTTCGCAAAATTTCGCCAAGTTTCGGCACCCAAAATATATCAAAAATGGGTCAGTTGGGGGGGCAATAAATCCAAAATCTCATTAATTTCCACCCCCAACGGCCAGCTGGGTCAGCCCGCTGCAGCGCAGCACATGGAAAAGGTGGCAAGCTTCTAGAAGGTTCTAGAATCTTCTAGAAGCTTTGCCTCAGAATCAAAGAAGAAGCGAGCTCCAGGTCTCGCTAATGACCTGTCACCGAGCTGTCAGCAAAACTGTCAGCTCGGTCCCAAAATTTCATTTTCAAATCAGTGTTCGTTTGAGAGCAACCGAAAGCGGTTGCTTCCCCCTCCCCTTAATGCGCTCTCCAGTGCAGTTGGTACTGCATGGGGGCTAAAAGCGCATTCCCCTGGTTAGGAAAAATAGTAGGACTTTTCTGGCCTCCGGGCCAGAAAAGAATTGAGAATTTCAACGAACACTTACCAACTAGGGCCAAACAGGTCTTCTATACCTGGCCAAGAACTGAGAAGAAAACGCTAGGATTTTGGAGGCCATTTTGGCCATATTTTCTTTTATATTCTGAGGCCAGTAGGGCAATCTTTGTTACATGACTATTGGGGCCTTCGGGCCAATTTTTTATATACTTTTTTAAGGCCAATGGGCCAATTTTTATACGCATTTTTGGGTCGAAGAACCCCAATTTTTAATCAGTATTTTGGGCCTAAGGCCATATTTTAGTTATGATAGCATGTGTGGACCTTGTGCCACTTTTATTTTATTTCATTTCATTTATCCTTCTCTTCATTATTATTTTATTATTTTAATTAAAGGGACAGCTCATGTAAACCCTCCTGTTCGATGGAGGACTTGAAAATTGTCCCAATTTCTGTTTTTCTGTTTTTCGTGCCGACACTCTCCGTATATCGAGGTTTGCTGACCTCCACCTCCGTTTATTTCATTCATTCATTCTGTTATTTTTATTTGCACTTTTGGTCAAGCCACGGCCAACCTTCATCAGTTTTTCTTTAAGGTCCTTTTGACCTAAATTTGGGGTTTAAAAGTGGAATATGGGATATTTGAGTGGGGACCCAACCCCTAAGTTTGAGTTAGAGTGTCCCTTTGCTACGACCCTGTCTTTTATTAAGTTAATTAACAAATGTTCACCCCACAGCCGGCAACTAGGAGTTGTCGGCCATATTGTTTTAATCTCAGGCTTTGTTAAGCCTTAAAAATCATTGTTTGTAATTCGTGCTGTATGTTGTAGGTCGGTAACTGAAAAGTAACAGGTTATCAAAAGAACACATGAACAAGTTTTAAAGCAGAATTCTAAAACAACCTCTTCCTCTTCCTAAATAATTAATAATTAAGCGTTTCACGGGGAATGACCGGCTTCCCCACAAATTAATTTAAGTATTGTTGGTAGTTTTGTTTGTTAATAGTAGTTTTGTTTAGTAATGATTGCTTGGCAATCATTACTCACACGGCTTTCGTAAAGTTACAAAGTTCTCAAAATCACCAACGTTCTGCGCTATAAACCGAGTTTTAGATGCCTAAAACTCACAACAAATTCTCGTTTAAACTTAGTTAATCTGGTATGTTTGAATTAATAGTTAGCAGTATCGGTCAATCAGTATTAATGAGAGTTAGTTTCCATCTATATTGTTTGTAATTATGTCTGTTTTTAGGATTAGTTAGATAAGTACCTACCTAAGAAATTGTGTGTTTGTGTATGCATGAATTGTATGAATGGCATTGTGTTGACTTCTATGACTGTACGTGCGTTGACTCGCGGAAACTCCTTCTGTCCGATGAAGGTTGTGAGCATCGCTGGAGTGATCAAGACTCAGATCTTAAGCAGGAATGAAGTGTATGTGTGATTTGTATGAATGATTGCATTTTTTTAATAAGAAGTTGTTCTAGTCTGAATGTTGCATAAGTGAGGTATAAGTGGGTATTAATTTAGGTATTGTATAAATGTCGCTTGAATTGTGATTAATTAACAAATAGGATTACGTAGTTCAATACTAGATTACCTAGGACCTTTGTATGCACGCTTTATGTAATGTAGTTGTCAATTGTAATCGAACAAGTGACTGTCTGAATGGTTATTGATTCTCTGTGTGCATGATTTGTATGAAGTGCCGGAATTATATTAGAACTCCTATAGGAAAAGTGGTAATAAGTAATGTAGTTTTAGGTTGCAAGTCTTGTATGCATGTCTGGAAGTTTGTGAGTACTTAGTTGCGTATGAAATCTAGGTTTAGGCACCGTTTAGCAAATATGCAATTGAGGTTAAGGCTATAGGACCTAGAGTCACGGGGACTCCGTATTGGGTCCTCATCAGATGAATCTGGATATCCTCGATTCGTCCGCGTAAGTCACTCTCTGTTAAGAGTGTGGACGAATCGCAAGAATAGGAATCCATCAAAAGGATCGGTCTCGTCGGTAAATTAATATAAATACAGCTGTAGTGAACATAGTTTCTAGTTGCATTTGCTATATCTTTGTTTCTAAAGTCAGAACACGTTGTTATTGCCATTACTAATTAAGCTAGCCGTATATCGTGTATGTTTCGTTCCTAATAATGACCGCAACTGCGGCCTAACACCATTTCATGTCGGTGTTCACGTTCAAAGGCAAAATTAATCAAATCCCGTTTCGTAAAGGTTAGCAAGGTTGAAAAATCAACCTTGCTCAATTATGACTAATGTGAAAGTCATCCATGTTAATTACCCACAAATGGCAATAATCGGTTTCAACATTCTGACGATTTTAACTAATGTTAGGCAATAATTGATAATATACCTGAAATAAGCAAATCAACCGTTAGTTACGTAAGTATTATGGATAGGGCACTAGAACCATCTTCTAATAAAGGTCAAAATCACCAATTTTGTGAATTTATCTAGTCTTCAACGTTTAATACTCATAAAATAGGGAGTTGTTACCTCCCCTTGGTAGAACCTAGTAAAGAACAGAGGTTCTACGTTAAATTATGACGTTTTCATTAAATTTGTGCGTTAACTCTCTTTTAACCTGCTAATGTTTGTTAAGAACAGGAAGTTGTTACCTTCCTTACTTAAACTCGCGAAACTAAAAGCTCTACATTCAAGCATTGTGTTCTCGCCAAATTCGTGTGTAAATCGCTCTCTAAATTAAGTAACACTTATCAAAGATAGGAAGTTGTTACCTTCCTTGCTAGAACCCGGAAAACAAAAGGTCCTAAACTTGATCATTTTAACCAATCTAATGTTTCTCGTGTTAGCCGAATAAACGGGTACCTATCTGCTGTTAAAGGACCCAAAAGTGTATCAAATTCGAGTAATAGGTTTTAATCGTACAGACGCAGACTGCACAATGAGAAATCAAGTTGAAATCACAGTTTCACATCGAAGGCACAATTTCTCGCGTAAGAACGCAAGAAATTGTCCTAAAAACTAACGTTTTACCTATAACCAATTCTAAGTATCGTGATCTTACTAAAATCATTCAGAACTTGTGTTAATACGCTCGAATTGCAAACTTTCACAACAAATTTGACTTGTACGAGTTTGTTCTAAGTTCAGAAAGCCAAAATGTGAGTAATGGTTGCTGGGTTCGAATCCCGCACCTATAACTTGTATTAATGGGTTTTAACCCATTTGATTCAGGTGCGGTGAAGTCTCGTCCTGTCCGATCTGCTGCCTGAACGTCAGTCAATTTGGACCACAGTGTCGATTCAGTCTTTACATTTGATTAGTGAGATAGATTGTCCGGATCAGGGCCCAAGTGTTGGAAGCTTAATTTGAACTGTATTTGATCGGAATCAGATTCTAGAAGGTACATTGGCAACTGAGTATTCTGGACTGATAGCTAAGACAGGGACGATTTTTGGACAGCACCGGAGTCTACAGTGGGGAACCTAAAACCTAACAACGTGAACCTAAAACCGGTTTCTATACTAATTACGAACTGATTCTTTATATTTCAAATTCCAAAAGATGAATCTTTTTGAGTTGATCATCAGTCTCATTGAAGGGGTTGTTACCCCCTGCCCTTGGGCTTAATTAATTCAGCGGTTATTCCAATCGATCGGAAGTAGAGAATTTAACGAAGAGATTAAACTAAACTTCACTTGTACTAACCCCATAAACGGACCAGGAATTCCCCCAACCGGACCCCCCTTGTGTCTGACCCTTGGCAACCGTATAGCATCCGAAAGTGCTATTGTTACTAGCATTTCGGGCTCACCCAAAGACCGGAACTGTGCACTACTAACTCATTTAATCTAGTTAATTTAAATTGTTCAGTAGTTTGTTTTATTGATATTGTATTGTCCTTTAGTAAGGAGGACGGAAGAAGAGTTATAATTTAACCACACGAACACAGGCATATAGGGACTGCACAATAGAGTTTAGTAATAGGCTAAACACTTGCTAGTTAGTTAGTCAAGAAAGGAAAGAAGGAGGAATATAGTAGAGTTGAGTTTAGCTATCGGAACCTTGTCCCTATTAACCATTAATAATCTGGGTAAATCAAATACTGGCAACTCTGGCAAACCGCTGCTATTTGTCTAATTGTTTGTACAGTCTATAGTTTGTGATTCGTAACGTATCTTATCCCCTGTACGCACTGTAATAATCCTGTTCGTCGATTATTGTCACTATTGTTGTTGCTAATATCATTATAGCTATCATTAGTAAACTGTTGTGTCCTAATACTGAGTCCACCTACTAGGACATAAGGACCAGATCAAGATTTGGATTCATAGCCCCTGCTCAAGTAAGTGTTTAAATTGAACCCTTGGTCCCGACAAAGACATCACCATCATCGTGCTAGAATCTTGATTTGGCAATCAAGATTCTTAATCAGTGTTCTTTGATACAGACCTGATTCAACTATCCAGAAACGGCAAGTGTCGACCCCGCTTGCTATTGATATCCCTTGGATCCCCATCCTCTTCAAACGAACTCACGCCTAGACCCCATCCAGGTTGACCGCAAGGAATCTTTGGTTCTGGACAAATCACCTTCCGAAGATCCTGTGCCTAAGTTTATCCTCACCGATAAACGAGTCGACCTTCCGTGTACTCGAAGTGGTTGATACCCAGAGTCAGTCGTGATACATTGTTGCGGAATTTGGAATCCCGATCTTGCCCCCTTCATTACACATTATTTTTTCAAATAGGCACTGGATATCCGGGTATCTGGATCATTTTTATATCCGAAAAGTATCCGACTTGAGAAAAATATCCGGATATTTGAATATCCGTTTACATTTCAGACAAAGTGATGAAAAAGTAGCAGTAAATTTTTCACAAAAATTTCAGAACTTTGAAATATTTTTCAAAAATTTCTTTGAAACTATTTGTAATGAAGTTGCTAGTCTCCAGAGACAGAAAACGCTCTGCTCTCCGGTCTAGTGACAGAAACCGCTCTGCACTTGATTACACGGAAGGTCAGCACGTCCACTTAGGAAAGTAGACTTAGGCACCGGATCTCCGAAAGGTGGTGTTCCAAAATCAGAGATTCCCTGCAGCCAACCTTTGTAGGGGTCTTCTTCGTGAGTTCGTTTGCTGCACTGGATTCCAGCTGATCAGCAAGAGGGATCAGCGCTTGCTTGGATTTGATCGCTGGATTGATGACGATGAGTCTTCTGCTTCCTGATCAGAACTTACCTATGAGTAGTCCTGATCCAATCTTTAGGCTAACGCGCCTGACTTCCAGAGACAATCGCGCCTCTCTGTTAAACTCTGAGACTCTAGGTCTGACACACCAATTATTTATTAAACTGATTACAGGTAATAGGGGTACACTCTTTGGCAAGATTACAACTGATAATACAAACTGCGTTACTGACAGGGGTCGTCACAAACTGTGCAAAACAGGTACAATTACAGACACGTACAGTATACAATTTACTGTACCAGAGTTGCCAGTTACACGCTTTAGGTTATTATTAATATTATCCTAATTTAGGATAATATTACCCAAGTTATAGGCTTTAGGTTAGGGACAAGGTTCAGTGATACGTCTTCTTCTTCCTTTTCTTAAACTCTGTCTTCACTACCTAATTATTACACTGTCTCCAACTCTCTGCTAACCAAGTACCTATATGCTTTCTCGTGCGCCTATATGCTTGTGCTGTGCGACTCTTTATCCGTCCTTACACACGGATTATCAAACTACAAATCAGCAAACTACAAACAAACAATTATTAACTAATGTAAACCTGGGGGCGGTCTATGGGTGAGTCCCCGAATCGTCGGACACTGCTTTCCCGAAGGTCCGCTCCAACACCTAGACAGGGTTACTGTACGGAACTGGCTTTTTGAGGAAATAAAGAAAATGGGGAGTCACCTGGGTCTGCCTTACTTATTCCTGATTAATATAAATTTAAACAACTACAACTACAAAGTTCAATAGCTCTGATGGCTTCTTCTGTCTTCAGACTAGCTGTTGGCTCTGGCTGAATGCTAAGCTCAAGCCAGAGACGAGGGGAGCATGGCTCCGGAACCGATAGCGATGAATAGGGTGAAACTGGCCATTTTATGCGAACGGTTTAAAAGACAACAAGTTTATAGTACTTTTCAGAACGGTTTTGGTTTCCCAACTTGAAATCAGGTGCCTGCGAAGTCGTCTCTGTTCTTGACCCTAGCTGCGGTCTAAATCCACAATGTACCTACAGTGATAGGTTCCACGAATGATAGGCTACTGACAAGGTTCACTTCCTGGGATCACTTCCGGATCCACAATCTTAGATAAGCACTAATTGACTCTGACTACTGGTTCCACGACAAGACTGAACTCTTCCACTGACTGCTTCACTACTTGATTGTTCACGACTTCGAATCCGGATCAGCGACTGTCCGCGCACCTGAATCAAATGGGTTAAAACCCATTAGTACAAAATTATGGTGCGGGAATCGAACCCAGCAACCATTACTCGTTCCTTTGCTTTCCTGGCCCAAAATATGCATTTTGGGCCACATTTGAACTTGTAACTTGAAGAATTGACTAAAAACCGTTGGTTATTGCCTGTTTGACAATATTAACCGTTTCTGGTGACCTCCTGTCACCAATTGGGGCCTTCCTGGCTTCTGCTAACTGGTATTATCAGAATTTAGCTAAACTTGCCGCAATTTCGGCTTGAACGGACTGATTCACAAGTTTTCCACCTTGGGCCCGGCTGGGCCTAACTGCACTGGTAATTACACGAAATGTTCTTGAGAAATGTACAAAAACGGTGCTGTTTGCGACCTATATTCAGACTTCCTTTGCTTTTGTCCTTTCCTTGCACAGACCGGCCTTCTAGGGCCATTTTGATGTGAATTGCACTGATTCTGACTAAATTTTGCACAATCTTTAGAGCAACTTATGATACTGGCGAATATTAATGTTTTTCAGCTTGCTACTGGCCAAATTTTGTTGATTTGTCACGGGAAATGGGTTCATTTCCCGTGACCCAAAGATTACGTCAAATATATGTACGAAACTGGACATTTTATAGTGCATTTCTGATATTGGAAGATGGTCATTTGTTAAATACTTATAATAATTATCTTAACTAATGCCTACCTACCTACTCATATTAACTAACCAAAGCCTACGTAATATTAATGTTAACGTTCAATTACCTGGTGTTTTAACAAAAATCCTTATTAATTATTTATTTGCAGGTTTGGGACTGAAATAACAAACCTTAAATAAAACTTACTGGCTGACTGTGAGTGAGTTTTTGCATGTGATTAGTTTTAGTTAGTTTAAGCAAAAAGGCAAAAACTCACTCACTCACTGTCTCAGCAGCCATTCTACGCAGTCCCTACTTACCGACCTACCGACCTATCCGAACTAAATAGCTAACTACTTTCCTCGTAACTACCTAAGAAGCTCGGGGAACCGTACCGAACCGCTATTCGATCCGGCGCTGGCAACCCTGGCAGCCAGCCGAGTGATAGACGCGCAATCTACCACCCTTTCACTTGAGCTTGTTTAAGTTTGAGCGAAGCTAGCATATAAATTAGCGAAATTTTGATGAAAACGAATTTAGGTAAAAGTTATATTTTCTGATAGAGCTTGAAAAACTGAACATTTTTTGTGCTTACAGCACCAAAAAATGTTAAGTAATTAGTGAGAAAAACCTAATTAAAGTTTGGTCCTACATATGCATGATTAGCACATCTAATGTATTAATTAAGTGCACACACGCTGGGTTGCTAAATTGCTTCCTTATATAGGATGGCTTAAACTTGTTCTAATTATAGCCCGTGTAGCTCAAATGGATGAGCGCTGGATCTATTAATCCAGAGGACCTGAGTTCGAACCTCAGCACGGGCTTACTTCTTTTCTTTTAGTTTGGTTCATCTCTTTGTCTTTGACATGGGAGTTTATGTGATTACGGTAACGACCGTGAACCCATGGTAGTTTTAAACCAAGCCCATTGATACCCCTCTCTTAACTAAACCCAACTATTTCCTAATTATTACGAACTCCAGCTACTTAATACGACAAAACTACAAACATTTTCCTACCTAGTACTCAATAAACTACTAGTCCGCTAATCGGATGTCTACCCTATGAAACTAAGTTTTTGGATTAATTTCGTAATATTTTAAACAGTTCTAGTCTGGTCCTGATTTGGCTACTTCTGGATTCCTTGAATGCGACCCATCCGTCCCCTAATCGCAGGGCAACCTACACGGATGACCGGAAATCCAGCAGGTTTGGCAGACCTAATTGGGGGTCCCCGTGACCCTAGGCTGCCAAACCTGCCTAAATTGCCAAAATTACCGTTATTTCTTACACACATTTCTACGACTTTCATTCCAAAATTAGCACTTTCACAGCAATTACACATCCAACTAACAAACATTACTGATCCTAATTTACCATGATTTTGGGTCCAAATTGCTACTCAATTTGGCCCACTTTCCTGCCTACTATCTGAATAGTTTACTCAATCATTCTGGCAGTCCCAATACCCTTATCAGACAAAGGGGGTTTACATGGTATGCCCTCATTCCCACTCGCACTCACACAATTTTGTTTACTATTTCACACTTTATAAAAGAAGGCTAGCTCTGGAACCTCACACTCCATGAGGGGTTTACCCAGGCAGCCACTTACGTAAATTTGGGGGGTCTCATTCACACAGCAATTTACTACCCTATTGACACATATAATTATACGGACATAATACATCCTAACTATTCCTTGACATAACCTACCTACTTGTAGTATGCATATTTCTGCCCTAATTCTGAAGTAAATTTGAGTTGTAACTTCCAGTATTTTGCTGTAAACCCTGGAACTTTGGTAACTTTGATAAAAGAAAATTTTGTTGGATTTTAGAAACTTTGGTAATTTGAATGAAAGCGGAACGAGTAATAATTGCTTGGGCAATTATTACTAAAAGACAAATTACACAAATACTTCCGCTAAGGACAGCTTCAAATTAGCTAAATTAACACGGGGAATTCGGCCATTCCCTTTAAAACAACTTGATAATTAGTAATAAAATGATTCAGATCCCTTTTTGGTTCCTAATATTTTTTGATGCCGACACAGGTTACTCTTCACAATCACAATACATAATTACAGACAATAATATTACTTCAGTAGCGCCTCGTCTTGCGATTATGGCCGGCAATTCCTAATTGCCGGCTGTGGGGAGAAACAGTCCCTAAACTAACTCAGTTCTGAATATGAGGTCATGACCAAGGGACCTCCTACCTCAGCTCAGGGGTGGGTCCCCAATCAAAATCCCAATTCATTATTACAACCCCAAAAAACATCAAATACACACACAATATTTGGGCGTAAGCCCCTACAAAAATTAAGGCCATTCAGGCCGTGGCTTGGTTGACAGTCATAATTTTTGAACAAGGCCCGAAGGCCGCAAAAAGTGAAGTTTTAGGCCAAAAGGGCCTTTAAAAATTCCCTAAGGTGCGTTCCTGGTGTGTAGTTCCTGGCCGAGCATAATGCGCTCATGTGGCCCTCAACGTGTGGTGTTTGCTGTGTTGGCTCACCTCATCTCCTCTGACCCGTGCGGTGGTCAGAGGAGGGCCCTAACTCGTGTCCTAGCAAGAGAAAAGTGTACTTTTGTTCCCGGCCAAAACGCTGGCACAACGGGAAGTACACTCAGATTGGGGGGAAAAACCGACCTCTCTCGGTCGTACCTCAAGCAAACACTGATGAAAATTTGAAAGTTCCAGTGAGCTGACAGCAATCTGACAGCTCACTGGTGTTTGCTTTGTCTGTCGGACTTTCTTTGATTTTATTGGAGCTTCCAGAAATTTCTGGAAGCTCCCTATGTTAAAGCGTGTGCCCAACTCGGGCTGGCCACGCGGCTGGTCCGTTGGAGGGGAGATTAATGGGAAAATGGAGTTATGACCCTCCAACTGACCCTAATTTGATTTATTTCCCAAGCTGAATTTTGGGAAACTTTGCAGACTTTTTGGTTACCACGTAAAGGTAACCAAAGGGGAAGTTACTAGCTTTAAAAATGGAATTAAAGGGATTGAAAAACAAAGTTGTACAAAATAAAGGCCACTCGGGGCCGAATATGGAAAAATAAGTATTAACTGCCAATTTGGCCATGTTATTTAGTAAAATTTATATTTATTATTTTTAGGCCTTCCCTTGTCTCCAAGCCCCTTTCTTTCTTTTTGGACTTGACCTTTCGGCCGTAGACAAGGGAAGCCGCCCGTTGATCCCAGCAACAATTGTCCTTCCTCGCCAAGACTCTAAGTCTAGCTAGAAAAGAAACGGAAGGGCAATTGTTGCGTAAAAGATATGCATACTATTAGCTACGTAATTTTCCAGAGAATATAAACTAGATATTATTACCCTACGTACCTAACTACCTAAGACTAACTATTTTCTTTTCTTTTGAATTATTGGGGAGAGAGTTAAGCCCCCTCCGAACGTAATTTTACGCTATGTGTACGTGTTAAATCCTTCTCTGCGAGGCAAGTCTCTGCTGGGAGAGAGCCAGCAGAGGCTCTGGGGTGTGAATGGAAACATGAATGGGCGTAACCTCACACATAGTTACGTATTGTTATAAGGTCACCCAAGGCCAATATTACAAAATTAAAATGTAACTAATCAAAACTTCTTTTACCTATAACTTTCGCAATATTGGGAGTTAGGTGACCGGGTTTGGAGTTTCAGAGTCAGCAGAGAATTGCCTTTCAGATAAAACCAACTTATATTTTGACCAAAAATATGATTAATTAACTAATTATTACCTAATTAATGCAAATTATACCTAATTAATACCTATGAACACTAAGTAACACTATTCCGTGCCCCTAATGGGCGAATTATGGCCTTGTTTTGACCCATCTTCCAATACTTGCACTTATTAACTGCATAAAACGTTTTTAACTCGAAATTCCTTGTTAAATTGCTGGTTATTAAGCAACTTCTTTCTTTGAACTTATTTTCCTTGATGATTTTTCAGCTATTTTAATCCGTTTCTAAGAGGTTTCTTGACAATGTGAGGCCTTATTCGTGGCCTGGGAAGAGTAGCGACTCCTCCATTATACGGAAAACCGTATTAGAGCCTATTGCTGACCCGGGAAGGGTAACGACCCCTCCATTACTGACTGATAGCCTACCTAAGCTTCCTTAAACTACGTTCCACTGAGGTTCTATTCCATTTTCGTGTCGTTTGCGTGCGCGTAATACTATTTTCTGTCTTATTCTTCCTATTTACACTAGAACCTATGTCCCTAATGACGGATTTCTGGGGGGTTTCACACTGACTGGCAACTCCGGTAACTGCAGGACAGTTACTTTATACAATGCTTGGACGTTTCACAGTTCACATCAAGACTCCACAAGCACACCATTCATAACCAGTACATTAGGAACTCAGATCAATTCCATCAAGAACCACAATCTCCCCCAAGTTGAGCTTTTTTCCTGTGCCTTTTAGGTTTTATTTTGCCTTTTTCATTAC
>JASAND010008780.1:0-11096 GCA_030248195.1 Trissonchulus latispiculum
CCCCCCAAAACCTCCCCCCAATTACACCTTCGGGGGGGCGGCACCCCCATCACCATAGGTGTGGTCACACTTTAACAAGGAGGGGTACGGGAACGGGACCCCTCAAAAATTGGAGGTTCGGTACAAGGGCTAGCAAACTCAGAGCCAAGGGACAGTGACAGGAAAGCTAAGTCAGACTGAGAATTAATCGAAATTTTAGCCGAAAATAGCTAAAATTTTTCACATTTTCGAAAAATCTCCAAAACAAATCGTATTGTTTACACGTCTATTGCTGGGGGGGCACGTGAAACTCGTCCCGAAGCGCTGTTCACCCGAAGACAGCTTTTATTCCCGTTCCCACTCCGCCCAGCAGAAAAAACAATCTGTGACACCTAGCTACAAGGGAAGCTCAATTCTTAGCTACCACGGAGGCTCGTCTAGTGCTTGTACAAATGTCCACCCCTCCTTGCAGGTATTCCCCGTACCCCTCAAAACTGTAAATACCACGTAAAAAAAGTCGGGCTTGTGCACCCCCCTCTCCAGATAACACCTGGCAGGCACCAGGTGGTTCCCCATTTTTGAGACAATTAAACGGTTTTGCACACAAATTTTTGGGACAATTAAGCGGCTTTGCACGCGCATTTTTGGGACAATTAAGCGGCTTTGCACACGCATTTCTGGGACAATTAAGCGGCTTTGCACACGAATTTTTGGGATAATTAAGCGGCTTTGCACACGAATTTTTGGGACAATTAAGCGGCGTTGCACACGAATTTTTGGGACAATTAAGCGGCTTTGCACACGAATATTTGTGACAATTAAGCGGCTTTGCACGCGCATTTTTGGGACAATTAAGCGGCTTTGCACACGCATTTCTGGGACAATTAAGCGGCTTTGCACACGCATTTTTGGGTCAATTGCCGAGGGTGATTTTTCAAGGGCTTGAGTCTGATCATTTGGTTGGGGAGAAATAGGCGTCCAAACCTAAAATTTTAAAGAAAATAGGAACAAAACGTACCTACGTTTTCTTGAAAATATTTAGTTTCATTGTTTGGTAAACAATTTGAGAGAAAATAACCCTTACAGAAATCAAACTTGCTTGTATTTTTCAGTTGCGAGATCAAGAAATAGTGGAAATACCTTAAATTTTCGAAAAAATGGATTTTTTGCACGGATCAGTTGATTCACTAACTGTTCACTAACTAACTTTAGTACAACTAACTTTGCACAGTTCACTAACTTAAGATATTGCGGTCACGCAATTAGCATGCGGGCTGCGGTCGCGGACGCGGGCGGTTGCGGTCACAACTAGTGCGGTCGCGGGTCGGTGGCGGCCAAGAAAATTGTGTCCATCTCCAACCCTGATTATACATAAGAGTATGACAACCGTCATACGCTATGTATTTATCAGCTCGCTACATCCTCTGTACGCTATCGGCTTAGCCCCCCCTAAATCAAAACCCTCTTATCAAAGCAAATTCGAGCGCTACGCTTGCATAAAAGCTCGAAAACACAACTAGTCAGTTAGTTCAACGTGCATCTGTTGCGTGTAAACATAGCGGGCGAATTTCTTTGACACTTTAGGGGGGCGGAGGTAGGCAGATAGCGTGCAGAGGATGTAACGAGCTGATAGTACATAGAGTATGCTTGCTGTCATACTCTGAAGTATTATGTACTCTTGATATCAGCAAAACATATAGACAAGTCTCAACAAAGCAAGTCCGTCGGCTCAAAGTAAAATCGTCTATATTTTCACTTCCGTAGCTATAAGCAGTTTCTGGTTATACTGCGTAACTTTCTAGTCTTACGGTGGTGATTCCCTTTGGTCACAAAAGTTTGCACCATTATAACTCGTTCATTACTGGGAGTTAAGAAGCCATTTTTATATCAAAATGTAGCTTGACATTTTCTCTTTTTAATGCATACCAGGAAACTAATGTTGTTTTTCTAAAATATTTTTAACACATTTTAGAAGAAGTATAATTTTCCAGATTTTTTGTAGACTCAAGTAAATTTTTTCGCGAGACATCGGTTATATCATTCGACACCTCCATCAAATAGCTGGGGACGATTTTTTATTTATTGTGAAATCGCTCTTGGTTATAGAGAAATAAGCTGAAATGTGTGCGTAACCTGTATTTTGCCTACTTTTTCTAAATTTGTCAAGCGATTACTTTAGCTAGAAAGCAGTAATCGGGGAAACTAAAAAAACGTCCCTGGGTATATTTGTGCAGAACTCATTTGTTAAGTACCAGCCCTCCAACTTGCATGGTGAATGCTCCACAATCTTTGGAAAAAATTGGTCTTGTTTTTGCAAAAACAACATTTTTCATGATAGCAGCCTACGGGATAGCTGTTGCAAGACGATCATCCATCGGATAATTCGCCCCTGTGATACCTTCAGATCGACGCCCTTAGTTTGATTTTTCGGCTTGTGTAGTTCAAGAAATGATGGATTATTTGATTTTTGCAAAAATGACAAGTTTTCGACGCCAAAACAACAAAATCGGCTATATCGCACGCTAGAGAAAAGATAGAAAGTTGCTTTAAAAAGAAATAATGTGAAGCTCAACGAGATCTTTCAAATGAATATAGCCATAACTGTATAGCTGCCGCCACACTTTCAGAAATTGGTGAAAACCGCCCTGATCGGAAATCTCGAATTTTTGAATCGGGATTGCGCGGAGGGTGTTAGAACGCTAAAAGAATGTATTTCTGAAAGTTTTGCTAAATTTCATTCTGATTTGCGCCGCCAACCAACAATTTGTGCCCAAAAGAAATCACCACCTTAAGCTCCGACAGAAAAACTAAAACTAACTGGTCATCTAGTCAGTGTCACATCAGGTAAGCTAGAAGGGCTTACTGTATTGACAGCAAGGATCAACTTCTCTCCAAATGAGGGAAGTTCTCCAGTTTCTTTGCTCGCAGGGATAACTCGCCATATTGGTAAATTTATAATTTTAGAACCACTTAACAGAAATGCACTGGATCTTGCCTTCGCTGTTTGCGACTACTCTTCTACAGTTAGACCTCATTATGTTTGCTCATGCCAAATATGCCAAAGGTGTACTTAGTACTCATGAGGTAACAAATAAGTTGTAAATGTTTTGAAGCACTGCTCAAGAACAGCAATTTTTCTGTTTTTCTTTTCTGCGAAGCTGTCTTTTCTTTTATGTGAAAGAAAAGAAAACCGAATTAATATGAATAGCTTTCTATTGTTCTGTGATAAATCCATATTTCAGGACTGGGCCTATCTGGAGCGATTTTGCTTCATTTAGGAAGAGGGGAAATTGGAATACGACTTTAAGTACCCTGTAGTAAGTTGAAATCGAAAAACAAGTGTTTTACTGATCAAAATGACACTTACAAATGCTTGAGCTAAATGAAATTGATGGGCAGCTTATTTATGATGTTACATAGAATGTCAGGAAAAGTGTATGTTACAGCATCCATTAAACTATCATATAAAATAGTAATTTACCGTAACTGAATTATTCACCACAACTGAACCTCTTATCACTGATTATTTATTTCAAATGATTCTATATTTCTGCAGCAACTTATTAATAATCTTCATTTTAGTCTTTCTCAGGGCAGAACTTGTACCTCTACTACGATTCTGATAACCAGTGGCCAGCAGTCTACAAGTCTTCAAAAGCAAGAGGGATTAAAATGAAAAATAAATAAAGTTACCCAAAAATGCATGATTATTTAATACATTCAGCTACATAATATTATTGAAGGTTTATTGAAAAGATTAACACGGTCTATCAGACATGAGTAGGAGGGGAAGATTTGAAGGGGGGGGACGGGCGGCCGAAGGCCCCCGGAAAACCTAATTTTTCCGGTTTTTTGACCAAAAAACTGGAAAAACCTGGATTCTGGGGAGGGGGGTGTGGTCCAGGTCTGGGGAGGGTGGCCTCCCACCCCAGCCCCCCAAGCACATGTATGCTCCCCATAAACCGACACGGGATAATCCTTAAACATGGGCATTGGCATTATGGAGAAGTTGCTGTAAGTATACTCTGACAATGACTCATTTTCTCTATGACTATAATTCAAAAGCTCCCCAAAGGTGCCAAATTGATCCGAAGTCGATGCAATTTTTTGTCGGTGCTGCTTCTTTCAGAATTGTGAAGAGCGAGAAGCCGTCCTACATCAGGGTCGTTATCAGATCATTAATCTATTTATTGACCCAGATGACGAGCCATTTCCTGGCTGTGAAACGGTTCATCGAAACGGCGAGCTCTGGTACCATTGCTTCGGCTACAGACGATTCTCGTAAGCAACTATGCAGAAGTTTGTAGAAAATGTGTGCTGTAAAAGGTAGAATAGGGTAAAGGCAACCCCCCGGAGAATCTCCTACCTAGGGTGCCGGTGCTCATCCCCGGTTTCATTGCCCTTGAGCCAGGAGTGCCACCTCGAATGATGACTGCAACCGTGGAGGAGGGACCAGCTCCTAAAGGCATGCTGTTTCCCAAGGCTTGAATACTCTCCTATTGATTTTGCATGGATTTTTAAATTTGTGTCTATTTTTTGAATTTTGATCGTTTGAATCTATTTGTTTTCGAATTGGTTTGTTACAGAACTTTGAGAGAACGTTGGTGGTATTTAGCAATAGGAAACTGTAACAGCTCACAGGCAAGTTTGTCGTCATTTACTTAGCAAAACGTAATACTGTGGTAGCTCCTAAATAGTCCGAATCAGGCATTGAATTTGCTCATGACTAAGTTCTGGCTTTGTCTGAGAGGAATTTGTATTGGATTGCGATAGGTTGCAGTTGTAGTACGTTTATTAGTTAAGAAACAGATAAGTAACTGTCAACTTTGAGTCAAGAAAATTAAATCATGAAAATCTGCATGGTGTTATTTTATTCACAGCGGAAGCTTTCAACTGTTAGCAGTTTTTCCAACGTCAGTTATCTATTAAAGGTTAAATCTTGGAGAAGAGTTCCGACTAGGACAATATAGTACCACCATTTCGAGACACGATTAAATACCTGTGCTGAATGAACAAACCTAAGATTTTTACGGCACAACAAGATTTTCCAAGAAAGGCAAAAAATGCAAAAATCTTTATCAAAATCAAAATTAAAATCTGAATGGTTTCAAACGACCTTCTTTGTTCACTTGTTGCTAACATAGGTGTCCAATCGGTATACAAATGGTCATTGATTCTAGTTATATCAACGTTACATCAAGACTTCAAAGTTTATTTATTTATTACAATAATTTCTTATTATAGGGCCTCTATTTGGAATATGAGTTGCTAATGACGAATGGAGGCATCGACGATATACTGCATTATCACTTTTCTGCAGATGAATTTTGTAGGTTGCCTGATGCCTGATCGCTTACTTACCCACCTCAGTTTTGTATACCATAAGTTAACAAAAGTTTGCGGTTAAGGATTTTTTAAGAGCAATATCCTTTGCTTGCTTTGAAACCCATTAATGGTTTTGGATTTGGATGGATATCTTGTTGTTGTTGTTGTTGTTGTTGTTGTTGTTGTTGTTGTTGTTGTTGTTGTTGTTTGCTGCATTAGACATCATTAGACCCGAAGGTGCAAAGTGTTTTTGATATTTTGGTTAAGTGCTGGATCAATTTCTGCTTGCTTTGACATTGCCATAACAACTTCACTGTATCCGTTTTGCCAGTTTTTTCTGAACTAATCAATACATTGAAAATTAAAATTTAAATTAAAATTGGAAATTTTAAGTCTTTCGATTTTCTAGATATTCTTCCGGTGGACATTGGATATTTGGGACTGGAAATGATTTTATTTGTCACTGCTCTTGTAGTAGCAGGTTAGTATTTAGCCACGGGTCTTTCCCATTATCCCTCCATAGCTTCGTAGAAGTACTGAAGATGCACACTTTGACGGATTGAGTTGAAATTTGGTAGGGGTTTTCGTTTTCGTTTTCGTTTTCGTAAGGGTTTTCGGACCTGCCGATTTCAAAAATGCAATAATTTTAAAATTTTAAAAATTTTAAAAAAATTTAAAATTTTAGTTTGGTAAGGGGGGACCAAGAGGAACCGAAAGATTTTTTGTCTTCGATCTTGCTGAAAAGATGTATATAGGGGTTTTCGGGGTCGTAGAACACGAATCTGAAAACCGTTTTTCGATCCAGCTTTTTGTTAGCTCAATATAAGCTAAAGTTCTAAGCTTAACATGTAAGCTTAGCCTGAACTAACGAAAAGCTGGATCGAAAAACGGATTTCAGATTCGTGTTCTACGACCCCGAAAACCCCTCTTTTCAGCAAAATCGAAGACAAAAAATTTTTCGGTTCCTCTTGGTCCCCCCTTAGCAGAGATGAAACCGGGTCACCGGGTCACGGGTCACCGGGTCGGTTCGGGTCACTATATGGACCGGGTCACCGGGTCGCCGGCTCATTATTTTGAGGTAAACAAAAGTTTTTTTCCGATTTTCTTCAAAATTTTCTAGTTTAGACGCTTATTTTTCACAAATCAAATGATCAAACTCAAACCCCTGGAAAATAGCCCGCGGCAATTGTCCAAAGCAAAGCCGCTTTCTAATTAATTGCATGAGTTCAGAGAAATTCGTGTTCAAGCAATCCAATTGCCATTTTTAAAATTTCACATTTTTGTTGCTGAGCTTACTGGTTAGGCAGAAATGCCAGATAGAGCTCTCCATTGGAATAGCATGAATTGTAGGAGTACAAATGTGGCCAATACTTGACTTAATAGCGACCTGTGTTTTTGAAGCTGTCAAAATCTGACAGAATTTGATTTTTCGAAAAATGGTCCTTTTTGACTCAAAAAGGTTTTGGCGTTATCACTGAAATCGTAAGGAGTCAAAGAATATTCGAAACAAGAAAGTTGTAGGTATTGGTAAGAGCATTCGAATGACTTCAAGTTTGTAGGTGTAGGGTGACTAATTCCGCTGAACCCGCAAAATTAAAAAATTTTCTAAAATCAAATTAAACAGAATTAGAAATAAACAAATTTGAACAAATTTAAGGACTACCGTAAGCACTGACAGTTTGTGCAGCTTGTCCACCCAACAGGCAAAGCATTTAATGCAGTAAAACAAAATGAAGAATAAATATAAACCTAATGATTCTTCCAGAGGACCACTTATGGCAATGCAAATACGTAAAATATTTTGGAAAAATTGAAAATTTTTGCTACAAATTGGCCCAAATTGAGAAGATTTGATGGAAATTTGCGGTCATTGCGGTCAAGAAAATTTGACCACGACCGCGACCGCCCGCGGGTACCCGCGACCGCGTCCAACTCTGCTGCCCCTTAGGAACTGTGTCAAAAATAAAATCGTGTACACCTTGAAATTTATACTAATTTGAAACGTTTTCTTTTGAGTTTACACGAAATTTACACGTTTGTTTTTGTAGCAGTTTTTGATCCCATCTTTTTGCATTCCGGTAGTAACAGCTTTATCAAGCCCGTATGAACGCCTAAAAAGTTAAGTTAAAGGTTTTTCTTCATTTTGTTATAACACTAGCTTACTGAATTGAGTAAGAACTTCATAACTAATCATTTCGAAACAGTCCGCTTACCCGATTTATACACGAGTTAAATCGTGTAAATAGATCGTGTGCACGACAAATTTTAGCCATATTTTTGACACGGTTCCTTACCAAACTAAAATTTTAAAATTTTTGCATTTTTGAAATCGGCAGGTCCGAAAACCTACCCCTACCAAATTTCAACTCAATCCGTCAAAGTTTGCATCTTCAGTACTTCTACGAAGCTATGGGGGGATAATGGGAAAGACCCTTTAGCCACTGTAGCCAATTTTACACAGAATATTAATTGGCCTTATAGTTTTCATGCTTAGGCAAAACATTGGTACTTGTTGTTGTATTTCATATCATTTCATCAATAATAAAATTAATGAATAACTGGTGCGGAAAACTTCTTTAGAGGTTTAAGATTTATTATTGTGAAAGCTAGACGTGTCTCGAAAGTTACAGTTTATTTTAAAAGTTCTGACAGATTTGTGAACCTTCTAAGGGCCTATTTCTCTAAAGATTAAAATAGTAAAATTAAACGGATTAAAAGTCAGCCGCGTTAAAATGTTAACGGCTGTATCTTTAATCCAGGTTTAATCGGATTAAACGGTTTAAAATTAACTCGTTTCATTCGACCAGATTTAAACCTCAGATTAAACTAATTAATTTTAATCAATTTAATCCTCCATTAACGAAAACTTAAAAAATAGGCCAAGATGTTCGTGAAATTCCCAGATTTTATATCAAACATTCTAAAAGATTTTTGCAGTTCTGGAAAACGAAAACGATATTTCAGTTTTCAAGACTAATTTTTCTATTTGTTGAGAAACCTTCGGCCCTCGTTGTGAAACACAGCTAACATTGGATTTACCAAGTACAACCCATTAATGGTCATGTCAGTTATTAATGCATAATTCGAAACGCTACAGCAATTTCAATTCATTGACATTAACTTTACCTTCGTATATATTGGTTACTATTTATTAGGTTTATTTATTTTATTTTATTTATTTAGCACAAATCGTATATATTTGGTTGACTGATTGATTTTATTGATCCATAGATATCGGCTTTTGTTGCAGTAATTTTGAAGACAAGACAAATGTTGCACACAACGTACAAGTTGTTCATCTGCTCAGTGGTTGCCGAGTGCCTCAGCTTGCTGTTCTTCTGTGCTCACTATGGCGACTATGCCAGGAGTGGTGTCGGAATTTCCCTCCTTAAGCTGCTAGGTAAACAATTTCGGGTGTACTAAGTCCCACCAAGAGTACATAATAACTAAGAGTGTGACAAGCGTCAAACGATAATGGGTCGGGTACATGATCTGCACGATAACGGCAGTCCCAAGTTTGTAGGAAGAGAGATGGTCACTACAGGAAGTGTAGCCATCTGACATAATTATCCTCCGGTAATTTTTATGACGGTGATTTTCATGTTTCTGGAGGTCAATTAGACTCTTCATTCTCAAATACTTACCACAGGTATGGTGTAGTGTGTAACTCTGAGAAAGAAAATTCAGTAAAATTTTGCTGCCACCTTTTCCCACATTTTCGGTAAACCTTTCTGTATAAGTTATTTAAGATTTTAGCAGCCTTCTTCTCGAAGAGCGTCCCAAACTTAGCTTGAATCTTCTTAACTCTCGCTGATTCGTTGCAATATTTTAGGACATTGAATTTTTGAAAAGCGTCACCTGAGACAACCTCCAAAATTTTCGGATACTCTGTCCTCGTGTCAGTTATTAAGGTGATGCTTTAAATTTTTAATCGTAGTCTCAGCCGAAAATGCTACTGAAAAGTGCAGGCTAAACAGCTGTTGCAATGGGTAATTGGTTAGATTGGTTCAAATATATACAAAACGGCCTAAATGAGAAAACTTGATGTTTTAACGAAGCATCAGCATTCTAAGTTGTAGTCCCTCCCTGTACAAAATGCTTATTGGTATACAATTAGAATGAGCTCAAACTTAGTGCGTGGACCTAATAAAACTACAGTAACACAAGAATGACACTCCCGTAAGCGATATGGTAAATATACATTGTGACAAGGTGCTTTATCTTCAAAAGCATGCCAACTGAAAACAAAGCAAATTGTATAATTAAGCAGTTGTTTACCAGGGGCCAGTTCCATAAACGTTACGCTATTCTGCTAGTACTCACGTACTAGAACTTGTAGTGCCAGTGATAGCGTACCATAAAAGCTTTAGCTGTACTCGGCAAGATTAGCTAAGCAGGTTAGCTACTTGACTCATTAGCAGTACTAGCGCTAGTTTTAAGGCAACAAATGTGACATCATAATTATTAAAAAAATTATAACTCATTATAACTCATTCAACTAAATCCTTTGTAATTTTATCAAGAGAATAAAGGAGAAGTAATATAACAATGAGCGAGCACGCTGAAACTTGGGAAAGTTATTTATGTTTTCCAAACAGATCTCTAGTCAAAATCTACTAGAGAGTTACACGAATGCTAGTAGCGTACTAACAAGGCAAGAAGAAAGTTTTATGGAATCCGCTAAATCTGGCAACCTACAAACCTGCAAGCAATTGGACCCGCAAGTCGACTGCTAGTAGCCACTCGGCTCTTAATTTTTTGGTACACTGGAAGTACTTAGTTACGACAACTGGCAGTTGTCAAGTGTAGTACTAGCAAACGTTTATAGAACCGGTCGACAGCTCATAACTTTCCTTTCTGGAAGGGCTATCTAAGTCTCACTCAGTTACCGAATAGCAAAGAAGTAATGAAAAACGCCTGCTTGAGGTCACTAAGGCAAAGCCTTAGTCCGAAACTGGAGAGGAGCCAATGGGCACTGTAAGCGCTCTTACCCAGAGAGAACTAGTCTCTGGAGCTCCTGCCTGGTTATCTGGTTCAGTTACTGAATAGATTTTAACAACACTAATCATAGAAGTTTGTTTTAGCTGTTTGAAGCTTAATATTATTATGTAGGGGCGCGATAGCGCCCCTACATAATATGGGTAAAAAGGCGTCTGCGCGGCCCCCTGGAGACCGTGTTGGCCTGGTGCCAGCTAATTAGAGGTCCGGGAGTGGTAAAAAGGTTACCATCGTAAACAACTCGAGTAGTACTACAAGTACCACCATACTTTTGGTTCGAATTCGAAACTTCGAATTTTTGCACTAGGCGAGCAGTTACCGTGCGTTTGTTTTTTTTTTTTCTCGGTGAATAACGCTTATTGGAAATGCATTTTACGGCGAAGTGTTGGAACGATGTGGGCATTTTGGCACCATACTACGCTATTATATGTTGGTAGACAGGGATTCCCCCATGCTACCTTTTTTTGGTCATTTTGGCAATTCGGCCAATTTTGGCTCTGTGCCAAGGTCCCAAAGTCGGATTCTCTGCTATTTTTCGCAAATTTTGGTCACACTTTTCTAGAACTTGGTGGAAGCTGGAGAGGTCTAGTATCTTTGTTGAAAACTACCAGTAGGGGTGCATAAAGTAACGAGGGGGATTTTTTAATTTTGCTCCCTAGCTGGTAGGAGATGTGGGCCCAGACTTTGCATTTTTTTGGCCTGTTTTGGCGAAAAGTTTCAAAGTCCCACTTTTACTAGAAATGGCCTAAAAGTCACTAAAAATGGCGTTTTTCGGCCTTGGGGTGGAAACCATA
>JASAND010008781.1:0-13393 GCA_030248195.1 Trissonchulus latispiculum
TCGGTATTCGCAGTATATAACTTTAATACAACAGACTGAAAATAATATAACAGATTCTGCACTGACAGTGCAGAAAGCAACGCTTTAACTATGATTGCGTCGTTTACATATATATTAGGGGGAGCGCGTTAGCGCTCCCCCTAGAATAGGGAAAATTTGACGCAATGTGTATAATCTGGACATTGTTTGGCCTGTGGCCAGCGGAGGAGTGGACCAATCGGGCTCAAACTTGGTGTGTGAAGAGCCTGTGGGCAGGGGTACATGCTGTGAAAATTTCTGCCGGATCGGCCGGGTAGATCTTGAGATATGAAAATTGGCCCCCAGCGCAGGTCGCGTTTTTCTCCATTCCCCCCCCCCCCCAGGAGTGCAAGTCGGAAGACCCTTCAGAGCCGTACTATTTTAGGTTTTTTTGTACAAAAAGTTCCGCAATTCCGGGGAAATTTGCTTTCCGCGGTTCCCGGACCCCCCCCCCCCCCAGATGGCCCCACCCTCCTGGTGGGGACCCCCCAGGTGGCACCCGAAAGTCCGAAAATAATTGCATTTCGAAATAGAACGGAGCGAGTGAAGCCGGGCTCTCATATGGCTCGTGTGGCATGGCCCAAGGGTGAAGGGCTCCGGGAAGCGAGATGGTGCTGCTCGGTGGTTTGTGGCGCCCTGGCCAGGGGTCAAAAGTTAGTGTGTAAAAGGGGGGGGTCTGTGCCTACGGAGTAGGCAGCCCTATACATAAGAGCTGCTGGGCTGAGGTTTCGTATTCGAATAGGAACCCCTATATGGTGAATCTAAATGGCCCATTAGTTTCGCTCTAGGACCTATCCATGTGGCTGGGGGGCACCCTGATGGTGGTGGGCCCTACCGTGTCGCAACTCCAACTTTAACCTCTTCTACAGAAATATCTACAGTGAGCAGGTCTCTCTTATTTGGGATTTGAGGTGGGGTGCGGGAGCACTACAGCATAGGCTATAGCAGTGTTTTTTCGCCGACGGCTTATGCGTAACGTTACACACCTCTGCAAAATTTTTTGCTATTTTTCAGAAAAAAGTGTAACTACCTAAAAATTCCTAATTTACGCGCGTTTTGCTTAACAAAATAATTATAAGCAAAATTTTAACATCTTATATATTTACAGCAATATATATTTGGAGTTTCACCAAATCATATCGACAAAATTAAAAAATTGAGCAGCTACATCGATGATTTGCATTTATTGGTTTTGACTTGATAGAAAGAAGGAAAACACCAGTTCACCGAAGGAGCATAATTTTTCAAAATGCCTCCTGTAGCACAAAACTTGGCAAGGAACCAGTTAAATTTTGCTTCATAAGCTGAAAAATTTTGGTGCTTACGCGTTTTTAATACAAGAACGAACAAATATAGCAAATATAATACTTAAATAATACCGAAAATAAAATGCAAGACAGGGTGCAAAAGAGGGGTCTGGGGGGCGAAGCCCCCCAGAAACGGTAAATATGTGGAAACAATTGAATGAGCCTTGGAAAAAGTTCCGACCATTTGGTAAAATTTGTCCAAAATTTTGGTGTAACGTTACACAGTCGCCAAAATTTTTTTGCTATTTTCCAGAAAAAAGTGTGTAATTACACGCGTTTTTGAGCAAAAAAACACTGGTCCGGACTGGTCAAAAATCGGTTTTTTAAAAACATTTCCAAGTTTGCTATCAAATGAAAGCCCTTGGTGAGGCGAACATTTTTTGTCATCGGAGGACCCCTCCAAAGTGGACCCAGCGGCCTGTGGCGCCGTGACCAGGGTCCGGACCGGTCCAAAATCGATTTTTTGAAAAGTTTTTAAGGTTGGTATCAAATGAAAGCCCTTGGTGAGGCGAACATTTTATCTCATTGGAGGACCCCTCCAAACTGGGCCCAGCGGCCTGTGGCGCCCTGACCAGGGTCCTGACCGGTATAAAATCGATTTTTTGAAAAGTTTTCAAGTTTGGTATCAAATGAAAGCCCTTGGTGAGGCGAACATTTTATCTCATTGGAGGACCCCTCCAAACTGGTCCCTAGCGACCTGTGGCGGCCTGGCAAGGGGTCCTAATTGGTCAAAAATCAAAATTTCCAAAAGTTGTCAAATTTGGTTTTAAATGAAAGCTCTAAATGAGCAGAGCAACTTTTGTCATGCATATAACTGCATATCCAAGGTTACGGTGCTGGTTGGCTTTTAAAATAGCCTTCCTGCCTAAGATAACGCACCGTGTAAAAAGTTCTGAAAAGGCCATGAACAGTGGCCTTCCAGCCTAAGATAACGCTCCGTGTATAATGTTCTGTAGAGGCCATGAACAGTGGCCTTCCAGCCTAAGATGACGCACCGTGTATAAAGTTCTGAAAAGGCTATTAACAGGTTTCCTCTTCAGCAAATACATTCAGTCGAACTAGAACGTTTTCATCCAGCCTGTTTGCGGTAGCTAGCTTTGCTTACATTGTGTATATATGCAACTTCTCTGACATGATTTTCTCTGCAGCGGAAAAATAAGCGAAACTAGGGGGGAAAATGCCCTCGACGGGCAACCAACTTGGTAGAATAGGGAAAGACTTGAATGTTAAATACACGGTGCACAGTTACAACTGAGATTCTGCTGAAGCGGAAAAATGCCGTTTCTCAGCGACTAAAACGACAGAAACCAGCTTTGTGCGCCGAATAGCGAATCTGCTCGGCGACTAAAATGAAAGAAACCAGCTTTGTGCGCCGAATAGGGATTCTACTCGGCGACTAAAATGAAAGAAACCAGCTTTGTCGCCGAATAGGGAATTCCCTCCTTCCGCCCTATTCGCGCGAACTTTGAAGCCTATTATGTGTTGCTTTGCTGAATAATGATAGAGAGCTTCAGAATGGCAGAATTGCTTCAGAATGCAAAACAACAGTTTTATCAAGCACTTAAGTCAAGGTTTTCACAGACATAAATACGCTGTCTTTGATGTGCTGTCAGAAACATTGAGAACATACACGATTTGGATAATGTTGCTGATATTTGCACTTATTGCCGTCAACCATTGGGGCGAATCTGTGGCCACTGAGTCCGATCCTGTGCCAAATCCCGGCAGACAGATGTCCAGTCCCTTGACCAGTTAGCTGCACCGTAAGCTGGCTTCAGGTGGGTGACGTCACTAGATTGATCCATCTTTTCTTCGGAGCTGATATACGTATGTAGTATAGGTGTGCTCCGTTCTGATCTTGTCGAGAATTTACACAATCAAACATTATATAGAATGAAATGCGATTGATTGCATATGTTTTAGCACAAAGACTGTCGACCACAAACTGTTTAAACTATATATATATATACGTATACTTATTGTTGCTTTCTGTTGGTCCTGCTAGCGGTTGTATGCGTAAAATATTTACGGATCAGGTAGCTCAAAAAGAAATTAATCTAGCGCCACCCCTAGTCACCACGCAACCGGTACGGGAAATGTCATATTGAGCGCAATGTTTACGTTTGCAGTTCCTAACAGAATAATTACCTATATATTTCCTCCCGAAAGACGATAAGTTCGCGCGAATAGGGCGGAAGGAGGGAATTCCCTATTCGGCGACAAAGCTGGTTTCTTTCATTTTAGTCGCCGAGCAGATTCCCTGTTCGGCGCACAAAGCTGGTTTCTGTCGTTTTAGTCGCTGAGAAACGGCATTTTTCCGCTTCAGCAGAATCTCAGTTGTAACTGTGCACCGTGTATTTAACATTCAAGTCTTTCCGTATTCTACCAAGTTGGTTGCCCGTCGAGGACATTTTCCCCCTAGTATATATATTGGAAATATTAAATAAGCTTAACATTTCAAAATCAGCTGGAAAGCTGAAATTAGTAGTTATATGCATTTGTGAATTGTGGAGTGAAACATGAGTCACCGCGAATATGGGTTGTTCAGCAAAGCTGGTCCATATTATTTAACCTAGTCCTCCTGGCATTTACAACCTGCCCCTCCCATATTAACGTTTTAAAACCTAGTCCTCTGTCCGCTTAAAACCTAAAGTCACCCATATTGCATTTTTCATGCTCCATCGGAGCATTTTTATCCTTGTCCTATTTCATTTTTAAGGTTCTCAGTAAAACTCAAGTAAAAATGTCGCAGTTTCAAAAAAGAAACTTTAAAAATTCCGCCAATCATTGATCGTCAACTGCACGTACGTACGTATATACAGAACAAAGAAGCTTGAAAGGTTCCAATTTCTTATTTTTTCTTGATTTAGACGGAGATCCAACATCCAGTACCTATGGTTACAATTACAACAGTTTTAGTTGTTATAGGAGGAAACTTATACCGCACAATTTCTAATGCTCTTTCTGCAGTTATATGCAAAATTTCCGACGATTTCAACTTATCTGTAGTTAGTTATAGACCGTGCTGTATTTCAGCAGCACTCTCCTGCAGCGCAACCAAATGCAAAATATACCGCCAACGGAGGAAACTTATACGGTACGATTTATAATACTCTTCTGCAGGTATATGCAAAATTTCCGACGATTTCAACTTATCTGTAGCTAGTTATAGACCGTGCTGTACTTCAGCAGCACTCTCCTGCAGCGCAACAAGATGCAAAATATACCGCCAACGCGAGAAACTTATACGGCGCAATTTCTAATGCTCTTTCTGCAGTTATATACAAAATTTCCGACGATTTCAACTTATCTGTAGCTAGTTATAGACCATGCTGTACTTCAGCAGCACTCTCCTGCAGCGCAACCAGATGCAAAATATACCGCCAACGGAGGAAACTTATACGGTGCGATTTATAATACTTTTCTGCAGGTATATGCAAAATTTCCGACGATTTCAACTTATCTGTAGCTAGTTATAGACCGTGCTGTACTTCAGCAGCACTCTCCTGCAGCGCAACAAGATGCAAAATATAGCAAGCTTAAGAAAAAAAATCAAAATTCGGTTTTTTGGCTGGAACTTTCTCAAAACTAAACCGAATCGATTACTTTGAGGACCCATGGATAGGTCTTGGGCTAAGCTTTAAAACCACCCCAGTTTCGTTGCTCTGCGGCCTACCATTAAGTAGCAGTAGACGAAAATGTGTGATTTTTTTGTTAAAGGTTTAACAAAAAAAATCACCCGTTAACAAAAAAAATCAGTGGCGGATCGGATCCCAGAGAGCAGCTAGCAACTTTTTCTCATCAGTTTTGGATAGAGCGCACTGAATAACGTATTTAGAACCCCAAACCGCTAACCTAGTGCCCCAACTAAGGCAACTGACCCCGCCGAAGTCTTAGTGGTCACTGATGGTCCCCGACAGCGTCCAGTATGAATGCTGGTGGCTCTAAAGTGCCGTTTTAAAGGCTAAAACGTTGTTTTTTCGTGCTTGTGAGTAATTATAACCTATTTCCAGGCATTTTGGCAGAGAAACTCAGAACTTCGTATGTTGCTGGGGTATGACCCGCGGTCACGTGACCCCTGCCGGACCCTCCAGGTACCAACTGGACAGTCCAAACTGGCTGTAAACATGTCCTAGGGGGTTTTCGAGGGCGCTGAATTCAAATCTGGCATTAGTTTTTAGGTATCTATGGGCTACTACTGACTTCTGGGATCACGTTTACCGTCGGACGGTCCAAGCCCGGCTGGTTACCAGGTTGGACTCCCAGAAGTGTCAGTCAACCTCAAAAACAACGTATGTAAGGGTTTTCGAGGTCGCTGAGCTCGATTTTGACGTTAGTTTTGCTCTAGCTGCTGTTCTGACTTCAGTAACGAAACATAAAAATGATTTTTTATTAAAATTTTAACAAAAAAATCACCCACCCCAGGACGGCTCAGAGGTCCGACTGGGAACTTCTATATATGTATCGATAGCCCACAGTCAGGACATGTCACATGCACAATATGGGTTGCCTAGGGTTTTCCCTTATTAAATAGCAGCCGAAATTCGAACTTCGGTCATGAACGTTTTTGAGGTCACTTTTGGGTACCCTCACTTAAAGGTCTGCCCTGAACGCATGGAGAGAGCCTAGGGGCTCAAACTCACAGGCTGTAATGTCGAGATGTGTGGCTATCACCATGCAAAAAATTGGGTCTTTGCGACTTTCCTGTGAGTCAGGGTGGGGTGATTTTTTTTGTTAAAATTTCGGGTGATTTTTTTGTTAAGCTTGCTATATACCGCCAACGGAGGAAACTTATACGGCACAATTTCTAATGCTCTTTCTGCAGTTATATACAAAATTTCCGACGATTTCAACTTATCTGTAGCTAGTTCTAGGCCATGCTGTACTTTAGCAGCACTCTCCTGCAGCGCAACAAGGTGCAAACTATATATACCGCCAACGGAGGAAACTTATACGGTACGATTTATAATACTCTTCTGCAGGTATATGCAAAATTTCCGACGATTTCAACTTATCTGTAGCTAGTTATAGACCGTGCTGTACTTCAGCAGCACTCTCCTGCAGCGCAACAAAATGCAAAATATACCGCCAACGGGGGAAACTTATACGGCACAATTTCTAATGCTCTTTCTGCAGTTATATACAAAATTTCCGACGATTTCAACTTATCTGTAGCTAGTTATAGACCGTGCTGTACTTCAGCAGCACTCTCCTGCAGCGCAACCAGATGCAAAATATACCGCCAACGGAGGAAACTTATACGGTACGATTTATAATACTCTTCTGCAGGTATATGCAAAATGTCCGACGATTTCAACTTATCTGTAGCTAGTTATAGACCGTGCTGTACTTCAGCAGCACTCTCCTGCAGCGCAACAAGATGCAAAATATACCTCCAACGGAGGAGGGGGGAGGAGGAGGGGGGAAAAGAGAGGAAAAGGAGAGGGAGAGGGGAAGCAAAAATGGCTTATACGGCGCAATTTCTAATGCTCTTTCTGCAGTTATATACAAAATTTCCGACGACTTCAACTTATCTGTAGCTAGTTCTAGGCCGTGCTGTACTTTAGCAGCACTCTCCTGCAGCGCAACAAGGTGCAAACTATATATACCGCCAACGGAGGAAACTTATATATACGGTACGATTTCTAATGCTCTTTCTGCAGGTATATGCAAAATTTCCGACGATTTCAACTTATCTGTAGCTAGTTATAGACCGTGCTGTACTTCAGCAGCACTCTCCTGCAGCGCAACAAGATGCAAAATATACCTCCAACGGGGGAAACTGGGCTTTTTCTAGGCGAAAAAAAGTGGGGGTGGGGAGAGTGGGGGGGAGCCCCCCCCCCCCCACTAGTGGGGGGGGAACCCAAAAGTGGGGGGGAATCCAAAGTGGTCTAAAATCGCTAAAAATGCAGTAAAAATAGCCTGTTTTCTACCTATACTGCTATAACTATGCTAATAAGTGCTCAAAAATCGAGTTTGAGTACCAAAATAGACAATTTTTGAGAAAAAATTCCGGCGACGCCGGAAAATTTTTGAAAATTTTGACCAAAAATCCTTAAAATTTGGCATTTTCTAGGCACCTTATGGTGAGTGGGGGGAAGCCCAAAAAAGTGGGGGTGGGGCCGAGTGGGGGGAAGGGGTCGAGTGGGGGGGGGAACCCAAAAAGTGGGGGGCGCCCCCCCCCACCCCCCCCCACTAAAAAAAGCCCAGGGAAACTTATACGGCACAATTTCTAATGCTCTTTCTGCAGTTATATACAAAATTTCCGACGATTTCAACTTATCTGTAGCTAGTTATAGACCGTGCTGTACTTCAGCAGCACTCTCCTGCAGCGCAACCAGATGCAAAATATACCGCCAACGGAGGAAACTTATATAGCACGGTTCACAAAAAAAAATCACCCCGAAAATTCACAAAAAAAATCACCCACCTAGACGGCTAACAACAAGCCGCAGCCGGAAAATTTTTTGCATGGTAATAGCCACAAGTCCCAACCCCAACATATGTAAGTTTGGCTGCTGAGGCTCAACTCCTCCGACTAGGGTGCCCAAAATAGTCGACCCACCCAAAATCGGACCCTCGGACAACTCCGGAACAAAATTGAAATTTTTGCTGGTACTCATTATGGACTTTGCGCAGGTACCCCATATTATGCATGTGACATGTCCTAACTCTAGGCTATCCAACCATATATTGGATTCCCTGCCAGGTCCTCTGGGTTCGCCACCGGTGGGTGATTTTTTTTTGTGAACAAGTTCACAAAAGAAAAATCACTATCAACTTTTTGTAAAATGCCTCTGGGGCAACCGCTAGGGTAAAGCTAATGCCAAATTCGAGCTCAGCCACCCGGAAAACCTATATAGAGCATGTTTTAGGTACCTCAACCCCCTTCTGGCAGACGATCCGGCCGATGGACCCGGCCCGGACCCTCCGGACCCAGGGGGTGGTCAGGATCACCTATCTGGGCAAAGGCTACCTAAAAACTAATGCCAAATTTGAATTCTACGCACCGAAAAACCTATATAGGCGAGTTTTTAGGCTTCTGGGACCTTGAAATAAAATTTTTGGTCAGTCACGTGACCCCGACCCAGGTCACGTGACCCTAGGCCAAGTCACGTGACCATTCCAGATACGAAATTACTCCGCCAAATTGTTTGTTCTGTGCTTACTAGAGCAATAGAACACAAAATACGTGGATTCCTAGCTTCCTGGTATCAATAATAAAGGTCAAGCACATTGGTCTGGGTAGCCACTTTGGACCCGGGGGCCGAGAACCAAAATTCGAAGTTCAGCCTGTTCAAAAAAACTTGGGGGTCCAAATTTTTTTACGTAATAACACTATATATGGACTATGCTCTATTTATGCATGAAAAGAAAAATTTCCTAGCTATATCCTGAGATCAGATCCGGTGGTGATTTTTTTTTGTGAACGAGTGATTTTTTTTTGTGAATTCGTTCACAAAAAAAAATCACAAAAATTTTTTATTACTCACGCTACACGAGGGCTACCGGCATGAAATTTGCACCATATGTAGAGGGGGTCACTACCGTTCCATACGTACCAAAAGTTTTTCGATCGGACTTCATTTGCGAAATTGCCAGCAAAAATTCGATTTTTGATTTTTTTTTGTGAACCTTGCTATACGGTACGATTTATAATACTCTTCTGCAGGTATATGCAAAATTTCCGACGATTTCAACTTATCTGTAGCTAGTTATAGACCGTGCTGTACTTCAACAGCACTCTCCTGCAGCGCAACCAGATGCAAACTTCCTTGCCAATGAAGGAAACCTATACGATACGATTTCTAATGCTCTTCTGCAGTTATATGCAAAATTTCAGACGATTGCAACTTATCTGTAGCTAGTTATAGACCGTGCTGTACTCCAACAGCACTCCTGCAGCGCAACCAGATGAAAACTATACTGTCAATGTAACTATATTAATTTGTTATGTCCAAGCTATCTACACACCTAATTTAATATGTTTAACTGTCTACAGTAAGCCTACAGCCAGCGTTGTATGGTTGCTGCATAACAGTGCAACACGATAGCAGCACCGCACCGCGCTGCGACTATGCTCATCGTGTTCAGCGACCCCGATAACCTTTATATGCGTCCCACTAAATGGCTCAAAACTGCACATTTAGGCCTATTTGTGACTATTTTCTGTGGAGTTGGAACTTTTCCGAAAATGGCCATTTGGACCGACTTCCTTTGGGCCGGCCGCCTGAACGGTCCAGGACTTAAATCAAAAATCGGCCAACGTTATGCACTAGTATCCCCTCCGTACTTGTTCATGCAACAAACCGCGTGTCTCTAGCTTGTTCCCTGAGCCCTGTGGGCGTGACACAAAATGGCCGTTTTTTGGCCAAAAACGCCGTTAGGCCACTTTTGGCCGGCCGGCCAGGTGGCATGCCGGGCCGGGCAGCGACAAAATGTAGCGCGGGGCACATGATGGGACCATATCGGCATTCAGAAAATATAAACCTTTCCGGCTGAAAATGCCCACATCTTTCAAACACCTCTGCACAAAATAGCCTTTTCCAAGCGTGACTAACACAGAAAAAAACAAACGGACCTAACTTATCCGGAAGCGAAAAGTTTCAAAGTCATAATTTTGACCAACACTTTTTTGCAACTTGTACTCGTTGTGTAGATTCCAACGATACCAAACTTGCCGAGTTTCGTTCAGCATTGAGCTGGCACGGTGCTCGAACGAGTCTCATAGGGCCGCGCAACGCCTTTTACACCCATATTATAGGGGGTCGCTCTCGCGCCCCCCTATAATAGATATCACATGTGTCACAAAAAATTTTTAAATGACAGTTTTTCATCCAAAAAACCTGGCTACGTTTTCAGGGGGGTCGGCTTCTCTGGGGAATTTTTTAAAAAATAGCGCAATTTTTAAGCTTACAACATACATAAAAGATCCCCTAAAAGGGGTCCTCTTGGTTACAGAATTGAAGGATGGTCGGCACCTACTCCTTTTCGAAATAAACCAGGAAAAGTGGCTCTATATTTCGGGGCACTTATAGGTGAGTAAGGAGCTAGGGCTAAATAAGAAAATGTGGGGTGTCCGTCATGATCCACATGGGGAGGGGCAGCCTCCTCAACTAAAGTAAACCCATAAATTTTGTGTACAATTATAAAAGACATCTCGGGTGTTGGTGTTTCGGTTCCTGTACTGTCATTTTGTGGTTTGTTCAGCTTTTCTACACGCAAAGATGTCTGGGGTGACTCTCCGTTTTTTAAGCTTCTTACATCTGATGTGGGCAGCTTTGCTACCACATTGCTGCCCACCTCGGGTGTCCCTCTATGGGGCCTCGGGACAGCTCACCAGCTAGCGGGCGGGAAGTGACTACATAAATAAATAACTAAATAATAGTACACCTACTGTATTCTCGGAACACTATGACACACTACTCTCACATACGTAATGCTTTCCCCACATGGCTCTGAGTCAGAGCGCAAAGTGGCATGCCGTATAATGCGTATGCACAGTATAATGTCTTAGCGACAAGATGTGTGAAGGACAATTTTGTAATGAAATGCTTTACGTGCTATTTATATGAAGGTCAAATATCGACAAATTATATTATGACATAATATACGCCAATATGAGCCTCGTTGTAGGACAGGCTCATATGTTAAGCCATTGCAACTTGTTTTCCTTAACTTATAACCTCTACGCCACTCATATGCATTTTACAGGCTAGTTTCCGTGTTTGTATAACCTGCCTGGGAGTACTCATATGTATTTTACATGCGACGAAGGAGCATTTTTGGTTCTTGTATATATACTATTATAAAGATTTCATCGAAGAAATCCTATTTTAGCATGTAGTTTAACTTTATTTATATTAGTTTCATTTTTTCTTTCTTTGGTTCATACTCGTATGCTCCTACCTGTGTTAATTTTCAATAAAAATTCATTAATTCATTAAAACTGTCGTGCACTATGTATAAGTTTCCTTCATTGACAATTTAATTTGCGTCTGGTTGCGCTGCAGTAGAGTTGCAGACGTACAGCACGGCCTATAAGTAGCTACAGATGTTGCAACTGTCTGAAATTTTGCATGTAAACGCAGAAGAGCATTAGAAATCGTGCCGTATAAGTTTCCTTCGTTGGCAGTACAATTTGCATCTGGTTGCGTGGAGCATTAAAAATGCAATATGGGTGACATTCCGATTTAAGCGGACACAGGATTAGGTTTTAAAACGTTAATATGGGAGGGGCAGGTTGTAAGTGACAAGAGGACTAAAGTCTGACACAAAAATGTGTGTACAAAATCTGTAATGCCTGCAGTGAACTAAATATACGTCGTAACCCCATAAAACCATATATTTTCGGAATCCTTGCAGGGAGACGAACATTTTTATAAAATTTAAATTTTTTTAAAAATTCAAAAATTTTAAAATATTGGTTTTTCGGGGAATTTTTTCGGACCGTTCAAGGTATTCAGCTCATTCATTCCGAAAAAGTTTCCCATCCAAAGACGCATCGATTGACACAAGAACGGAAAAAATCGGTTGAGAAATAAGCATTTTATTCTAAAAACTAGTTTTTTCATTTTCTTTGATGTTTGCCGCTTTTTGCAGCTTTGACTGGTTGTTACTCACGACTCGCTCAACGGAAAATTTTTTCGGTTAGCTTTTCAGGACCGCCTAGGCGTCCGCTTTCACCTGATATATGTGGTATTTCAAATTTTGAAAGTCGATTTTTTTGAAAAATACCACTTTTTGACCCAAAATTTCGGCAAAGCAAAATTAGCAAAAGTGAGTAAAAATAACATAATCATAAAGTTCAAGCTGAGCTGAATCCAACGATATAAAAGTTTGGTTGCTACGACTTATATTGCGTCAGCAGTGAATTTTTAGATAATATCCCTTATTTCAGCTGGTTTTTGCTAGTTTACACTGATTCAGTCAAATCACGGCGGCAACATCAAAGAGACCCAAAAACCAGCTGAAATAAGGGATATTGTTTGAAAAGTCATTGCGGACGCAATATATGTCGTAGCCACGAAAACTTTATATCGTTGTATTCAGCTCAAATTGAACTTTATGATTACGCTATTTTTACTCACTTTTGCTGAAATCGCTATGCGGAAATTTTTGGTCAAAAAGTGGCATTTTTCAAAAAAATCAACTTTTAAAATTTGAAATACCACATATATCAGTTGAAAGCGGACGCCTAGGCGGTCCTGAAAATCTAATCGAAAAAAATTTTCGTTGAGCGAGTCGTGAGTAACAACCAGTCAAAGCTGCAAAAAGCGGCAAACATCAAAGAAAATGGAAAAACGAGTTTTTAGAATAAAATGCTTATTTCTCAACCGATTTTTTCCGTTCTTGTGTCAATCGGTGCGTCTTCGGACGGGAAAATTTTTCTGAATGAATGAGCTGAATACCTTGAACGGTCCGAAAAAATTCCCCGAAAAACCAATATATATTTTAAAATTTTTGAATTTTTAAAAAAATTTAAATTTTATAAAAATGTTCGTCTCGCTGCAAGGATTCCGAAAATATATGGTTTTATGGGGTTACGACGTATATTTAGTTCACTGGAGGCCTTACAGATTTTGTACACACATTTTTGTGTCAGACTTTAGGTTAAAGCGGACTAATATGGAGCAGCTTAGCTGAACAACCCATATTCGCGGACACTCGTGTTCCACTCCACATAAACTCTATATTTTGATGATTGACCTAACCAATCTGCGTTTTTACACGAACTCACGACTAGGTACGTATATATAGGCAGTGGCGTAGATAGGTCATTGCTTCGGGGGGGGGCGGATTTTCGGCAAGTCGGGGGGGGGGGTCCGGAGCCCGACCCCCCCCTCCCCGAAATTGTGCAATTTTTTACCTCGACCCACAATCAGCTTTCAATATTTCTATAAGTAAAATTGAGTTTTTCAGATTTTCACCAAAAACGGGTACAGCAGCTTTAATTCTTAATTAGTATCTAAACTTGAGAAATTTTCTCAGATTTTCACCAAAAACGGCTTGATTATTAAAGCTGACATTTTTCTGATTTTCACCAAAAACTGCTAGAGAAACTTTAT